>KZ806904.1:93949-111127 GCA_000696205.2 Oncopeltus fasciatus | reverse complement strand
CAAAATGTTCGTTTTTAATTTTAAATAAAAAATAATAAATTTAAATGAATTTTGAAATAAATAATAAAATCATATTGAAATATTACATAAATTCAGTATCCTAGAATAAAGAATAAATGTGTCGGCCAGCAGCTAAGAGGCTCTGATGATGGAAAAGTGCCTTTCCGTAGCAGCTATCCTCAAATAAAAGCAATGTGTGAGAGAGACTATCATTCCTTCATCACATTCACTCAGAGCGAAAAAAAATAAAATAAAAAAATAAAATAAAAAAATAATAAGATTTTCCGTTATCCATGGAAGGTGGATAATTGAGTAATTTACTAGTAATTGGATGAAGTGATGGTTAAAGATAAGGTCTCTAAGTTAAACTCAAGACTCTTATGAAAAAAAGAGTGGGAGAAGCGCTCAGTTTAAGTAGTTACCTTCAAAAATATCTTACCCAAAATGTGTTAAATAATTTAATTTTTATTTTTAGAAAATGCATTTTATGCCTATTATATTATGTATAGTTTTATGGTGCCCCTAATAATAACGAAGATAGGAATGATTTTTTGAATTAATCTCTCTTCTATGTGAAATATAAATATAGTCATATATAAATATAGTTCATATGAATAAATATAGTGATATGAAGGTGAGAAAAAAAATTTACTCATTCGTGGATTTGGCCCCTGGTATAATTTTTTCCAACTTTGTGTCACAGCCCCCCTTCTAATCACGGGTTGTTATGGTTTTTCTCCTGACAGATTTTTGGAAATTTTTTCGGTTTTTATTTTTAAGATTCTGCCGAGCTACGTATACAAATTGTATTGTCCCTAAAATCTATATAAATAAATCTAAATTTGTGTTTTTGTATGTGTCAACGCCTTATAGGCTACTGTTTTCAGTTTTCCTAGGGACACATCCGCATGTAACTTTTACAAAACAAAACGCTACATTCGTTATTGAGCAAAATGAAACCTATATTCAGTGGGGGTTATCTGAAATGTCAAGTGCGAGTACAGTAGATTTTTTTTTTTTTTTAAATGTCGCGGATAAAGTATTTTATTTAGAGTAAAGAAACTCGACACAGATTTGTTTATTGATAAAATATATATTCTACAAGTGGAGGTTATTGCATGATATGGAAAGGTAAAATGCTAAAATTCATCTAGTTCAAAATTGAGGAATTCGCTTAGTTTACGCAACTTCTGCGGGACGTACGTTCTTCTATTTTATTTTAGTTTGTCGAGCTTGGTGACATATATTGAGTGTAGGGGAAAATGTGATATGTACATGCTTTGACTTTGACTGATCTATACAAAAATGGTTTTGATATCTTAGATGATTTTAGTTGAGGTTCGGTCAAGGTAATCCAAAAAACACAAATTTAAAAAATGTATTTTTTAATAAAGGATTATCTGCCGACGTTTCGGCTTACGTTGTAAGCCATCTTCAGGGCTGTAGAAATACAATGTCATGAGAATGCAATAATAATTGACTATAATATTATAGAGAATTGCAATAATATAATATTATATCAAGAGTATGAATGTAGAAAGCTATGTAAACGAATTTAAAAAGATTTTGAAAAACAATTTGGAAAAAAAAACAAAAAAAAAAACCAATTTGAAAAAACAAAAAACATGCAAACGACAACTTATTGAAAAATAATTGAATAACATTAAAACAGTAATTTGCCACACCTACGTGAATTACATTACGTGAATGAAGACGAGAGAGGACGTCCTGCCCCTAAGTTCACATTTTCAAATTTTCCTTGTACACAATGTGTGAGGTAGAAAGGTGGGGGAAGAAGGTAAGAGGCGGAAGGTGTAAATGGAAAGCGGCCTGTTTTAAGAGAGGGCAATAAAAAGGACAAAGGAAAAAAGGAAGGGTATTATTGGGAATAGGTAACTCATGAACTGGTAAAAATGATTTGACAGGTTTATTGAGAAGGAGGGCTGATGGTCAAATTGTTCTTCAAAATCTTTTAAAATTCATTTACATAGCTTTATACATTCATACTCTTGATATCACATTATGTTATTGCAATTCTCTACTATATTAATTTCAATTATTATTGTGTTCTCATGACATTGTATTCCTACAGCCCTGAAGATGGCTTACAATGTAAACCGAAACGTCGGCAGATAATCCTTCATTAAAAAAATACATTTTTTTAATTTGTTTTTTTGGATCTACCTCGACCGAACCCCAACTAAAATCATCTAAGAATAATATCTACGGTCAAAAAAAACTCTCCTTTTTAGTTTTGACACCTTCCTGTAGAGGACTCTCGTGTTCTTCAACACAGTAGTTCACTGGGCACCGAGGAATCGGACTCTTCCAACCTTGGATCAGCTGCTCGTCTACTGGTCTCCCCGTACCTCCACCCACTCTCAGTAGGCCCTCTAATCTCCTTCGCATCCCTCCCTACCGGTCCATCAGGACTGAGTCATTACTCCTGGGTCCAGAGGAGTAGAGCATCCACTGCGTATGAATTATTCATGACACAAATTAAAACGCCCCCAGCGGAAGAGGCTAGTTCTAGAAGAATTCAGTGGGACCTAGCTCCCCCCCCCCCCACTAAATAGTGAAGAAAGGGTAGGGGCAATCTGAGGACATGGATCAAGCTTGTAGCTGATAGATAATCACTTTTCAAAACGTTTTTCTTCCCCACAATGGACTCTTAACAAAGATTTAAATCCAATAATTCAAAAATAAAATCTGATTTTGTCTTGTAGATTGGCTTCCCTGTTAAAAAAAATATAGAAGAGGGATTTAATTTCTTATAGCGATCAAATACTGTTTATTATCTTTATCATTTTTCTATCCTGTTATTGTTAACTCTAACAGCAGATTTAACTAAATATTTGCTATACAGGTTAGCACATAAAATTTTTTTAATTGAGATCATTATGCTTTGATCTATTACTACCACTATTTTTTTCTATTCTTCCTCTTGCTTTAACTTCTAAGTATATTTTATTTTTGCAAAATGTTCGTTTTTAATTGTTTACACTCGGTTACAACCTACTGATATCAATGGTGTAGGAAAGTTATATTCTGCAGCTTAAACTATTTTAAATAACCCAAGCAGATGTCCTATATTTCATTCCAAGTGGATATCAAAACGAAGAAATTAATATTTTAATTTTGATCTTTCTCTTAACACCCCACCTCGGCTGATTTTTATCCGCTTGTGCAGACAAAANGTATATGAAGTATATTAAGAAACCATCCATTTCCAACTGAAAACACATTTCTACTCTATATACCTGTGAGTGTATATATATATATATATACAAACATAAGTTGTTAAATTGTTACTAGACTTTATTACTTTATTAGAAATTTCTTTATCCGTTCCAAATTAGGATCGGTGAAGATCTATTAAATGTTTCTGAATATCATGTCGTGGTACAAGAAGTGTATTCATTACATCATGGTATTGAATAGTATGATGTCTGTGGTAATTTACTAAAAAATTTATTTTGTTTAAAAAAATTATATTAAGCCACTTTTTCTTAAAGAAATATTTATGTAAAAAAAAAATTTCTTTTGATCATTTAAATGAAAATATTAGTTGTTGAAAATACAAATAAAGTTAATTTAAAAATATATAGTTATGTTGATGAGAAATAGTGACTGTCTCGACAATAGTGTTTTCTAACCTAAATTTTGCAATTATAAACATTAAATATCCTACCTGGAACAGGGATCTCTCTAGATTAACAAATTTTGTGTCTCATTGAACAAAATGCCATTGTTATCTAAGCCACTAGGCAAAATACATTAATTTTAAATTTTTTGTTTATTAATTAATTATCATACCTTCTATTATCCGTCTTCAATGGTTTCTGCCAACCATCTTCTTTTGGCGAGTGCTTTCGGACATTATCCATCCTCGTGGCCAAATAGATGTGTTCACTGTCACTGTCTGTATTTAACTATGAAATAATGGTAGTCATAATAACCCTTTAGATTATTAATTAATTGTTGTGTATACTTATTTGTAGGATGATAGTAGTGCAGAATCAGGATTGTACTTCCCTTTGAAGGCCTATTCTCCCCGAAGGAGTGTTCTTGCTCTGTTTGTGTCCTGCTAACTTCTTTTTAATTCCGACCTTGGGATGCGGGGACTCAATAAGCCGCAATCAAAGGGGCCTTATTCATCCCAGTGCAACAAGGTCTTGCGAAACATGAATGGCGGAGACTCCGGAGTGAAAAGTAATCCGAGACACGACTACTCTTTCTCCGGCGAACGTCTTCTCGCTTGGTCCCCTGGAGTAACTCGAGAACTCCTTGCGTAAGCTCTTCTTACGGTCGCGTTTGCAATTCAACTTATGGCATTTTGATGGGGGCTGGACATCCAGAAACGTCTCTCTTGAAATGGGAGCGAATCAGAAGAGGCGGCTACTTGGCAAAGATGACTGGTCACGGAGGTTGTTGCAACTCCTAGAAAATTTGGCGACAGTCTTAAGTAAGTTGATGGCTCGATTACCGCTAAGTAAGGTCTCAATTTTTTATCTCTTTGTAAGTTTCTACATTTTTTCTTTCACAGAATTTGCAAAACTTAGAAAAGGTTAAATCTCTTTTAACTCATTTCCTCTTCGGAAATCAAGCTAACGTTGGCACGTTTGGAAAATAATCAATATTATAAATGAAACACTCGCGGCTGCGATATATATAATAAATAAGGATCGGTGGAAGAAATGACGAAGGGCGAGAAATCTCCTTGAAAATTTTACTCATTGTGACTGTTTCTTTTTGTGTGTTTAGGTTTGAAAGGTTATAATCCCTTTATCAATAAAACTGTAACACTTATGGATCTGGGATTGGTACTATATTGACAGACGCATTTTTTGTTCGCATTATTTTATTACAGAAATATATGACTAGTATTGGTCAGGAACTGTAATTTCTTGGTGTTTTATCTTTTCGTTCATTTTTAATGTTATGCAATATAATAACCACTTATGACAAATGGGGTTGGTGAATAAGAAAATTTCGTGAAAAATCTCATTTAATTGTAAAAACTCAAAATTTGGGCAATTTTTGTGGTGGCCCTCTAATGAGGTAAGGCTTGAGTTTATTTAAGAAATGAGTTTATCATAATATTTTTTTTTTAAACTTCAATGATGTTAGCGCTCCGTGAAAAAATATTTATTGCATCAAAATATCATACTTATTTTAAATTTATTATATTCCATCAATGAGACACATAAATCAATTAAATATCTACATAAGACAGAGGCATAGAAATCCCCCTTCATAGGAATTGCTGAAAATATAAATCTTCAAATTCTCTTCATGAAATATTACTATTTACTCATTTAATGTTGCTGTATAAATTTAATTTAAATAATCAGTAATGTAGTCAGCATCTTATGTTGTGTTGAAATTTGAAATGTTTCATTTCTGCACTATTTGATTATTCGTAATTTAAAAAAAAAATTTAACAAATTGATGTGTGAAAGTGCTAAATAATGCTTTCTTAGAATAGGTATGTATAACTACTATTGTTATTTATTTAATTTTTCAAGTTATAATTAATGGGAGTATGAACGTCAAGCCAATAATATTCCTCATTATATTATATAATTTTTATACTAAAAAGAAAAATACTTTTGTATTTTGCACATTCAAGAATTTTCTAACAATTCTTGTGGTATCTAGGATAGCCTCTGGTGGTATAGGATTTTTGTGCCTCCTGAATTATCTTTATAATTACTGTTATTGTTATTTGTGAGTTATATATTTCACCAATGCAATAATGGCGATGAATAACTGACGTAACATGTGCATTGCTCTTGTTATACAATTTCCTGTAGAGGTATTGAGGAAATAAATTAACCCCATAAAAAGTTATGTTTGCATAATTTGATTTTACATTCAATAAAAGCAATGGTTGTAAGCTAAGTCCTGGAGAGTTATTACTCCGGTGAGAGCATGTCGCTCTGCATATGTTATGTGCAGTGTGTTTTCTAAGGGTCGATTTTATTTAATTGTAATCGGAAATCTTTTAATTTTCCTCACGCCTCGTCTCATGAATTTTTATGAAATAGATTTGTGCTTCCGTAACTTTTCCTTGCCTGAAACGAAGTGATTAAGTTAATCGTTGCCATCATCAAGATTATATGAAGACGAGGAGAGGTTAGTCAGGGGTTCAATCTTGGGAGCTGAAGGATTAAAACCTTTTTTTTTTTTTTTTTCTAAACACAAAAGGTTTTTATGTTTGCTTACGTTTCGGCGTAATCAGGTCTTCTTCAGGGCTAATGGGGCGATTGGGAGACGTTTGAAAATAAAAATCTTCATCTTCCCATCGGTACTACATAGAAAGAATTAAAAATATGTCCGCTTAATTTTTAGTTTATTTTAGTAAATTACAGAATTTCTTTTCAATCTGGTTCTAGTTATCTTTTTCTTTTGAATCGTGTGAATATTCAAAAAATCAGAAAAATTTAATACTGGGTAAGGTAAACGTAAGAATAATGTCTTAATGTTGCATTTCATATGATTGCTTGTAAATAAAAACTAATAACTAAAAAAAGTAGGTCAAATGCCTACTTAAACTAAGATTTAGACTCTTGGAGTCCGTCTCTTGGTCGGATCGGGTTCTTCCTCTTTGGGCAATGGATGCTAAATTTTTGATATTTTTATCAAAAGGCCTTAGAGGTTCATAAGGAAAAAAAACAACCATGAAGCCTAGATATCGAATTTGGTTCTTATATTTTACAAATAAGAGGACCCGCCCTGCGCTGCTCATTACACTCTTAAATATTTTCATTATATGCTTTTCATGAAATATTTTATATATTATAAACGTTTTGATTTATATATTTTTTCGTAATTACTTGTAGCGGATATATTGAGATTTTGGCTCCCTCTAATCCACCCTACCTCTTCGTCTGATTTTCTCTATTGTCGAATTTATACATCTATCCAATGATTTGTAAAGCGAAAGATTAAATAACGATATACATATTAACACACAAATAATTTTTAAATTTGACATATTTATTGCTTCTTTAATGTTAAATCGGTAAAAAGCCATTTCAAAGTCCTTTCAAGAGGCCAAAGTAAATAAACAGCTTCAATTTATAAATATTAATTTAGTTGTGGTTTATTATCCCACGTAAATTTTAAGCAATTAATGAGAGGAAATAGAATAAAAAATCTATCTGTCCCAGCCAGGACTCGAACCTGGATCTCCTGCTATCCGGGCCGGTATGTTTCCATTACACCACCGGGACGAGCTAGATAACTCATTAAACTCTCAACACACTAGGAGCAGGAGATCCAGGTTCGAGTCCTGACTGGGACAGATCGATTTTTTATTCTTTTCCCTCTCATTAATTGTTTAAACAGCTTTAACTGCCTAGGGAAATAAATAAAAAAAATGTCTAAACGTCCATAGAGATAAAATGTATTCCCATTGAATATATTCTCTGGGTACAATATATTATACCTCCCTGAACAGTACCCAGGTAGGGTACTACGTCCTGCCGATCCTGTTATTAAGAAGGCCACCCATCCTTCAGGGAATTTACATAGCGGTGTGAGCACTCCGGCCTTGTCGGCGAAGTGCAAATAGCAGGGCTGTTGTTGGGATTGTGTGGGGTTTCGGTGAGAATCGGCTGAGATCGGTGGACACGTCCGGAAACTTGTAGGAGTCGCGGTAATTTGTGCAAACACAGTCACCTGACGGGATGTACGTGGCCACTCTCTTCTAACGGCTGCTAAGAATGGCTTTGGGAGGGGGGGTCGAGTACCTTCAACTAGGCCTGGCAATCTTCCTGAATGACACGCATGAAAAAAAACAAAAAAAGATTTTCACAAATCTGATAACCATTGTTAAATCATTGTATCGTAACATAAACTAACTTATTTTTTATTCGTGATTATTAAGATCATTTACCATATATATATATTTTTTTAACTTTTATTTATTTATTACATTCTCTTAAATTAAAACATTTTGTAATTTGATCACCAAAATGAATTAGAGAAAAAAAAATGACATACAATATCAATCACATGAGGAGAGAAGGTGACCAACGACACCACTCTCAATTTATTTACAGATTATGTCCCCAGGAGGTCACGGGGCCATCTTCTTTTTAGTCGTCGGGGTGGATCATAGGGGTTGGAGTCCGATGACAGGGACTGGGCATATGGATTAGGGTGAAATTGGAGTTTACAGTGGAGGAGCGTGAAGCGAGTGGAGATGAAGTCTTGGACGAATGGGATATTATAATCTTGATGTAGGGTAGAGTTCGAGACGTAGTATGGAGCATTTGCAATAACTCTTAGGATTTTGGATTGGAAGGATTGAATACGTTGGATGTTGGAAGGCTTAGCGGCACCCCAGAGATCTGCACCGTATGTCCAGATCGGTCGTATTAGTGTATTATAGAGAGTCAGTTTATTCTCTGTTGTGAGCTGTGAACGCCTGTTTATTAGTCTGTATAAGAGTCCGTAGCGCCGGTTGAGTTCTTGTCGTTTGATTTTTATATGTTGGCTCCAATTAAGTCGTGAGTCAAGGTGGAACCCAAGGTAACGGACTGAATCAATGAGAGGTATAGGTATACTATTAAATGTGACATTAGAGGGGGAATCTTTTCTTAGTTGAAAATTTACTAGTACGCATTTGGACTCATTTATCTTAATTCTCCATTTGCTACACCAGTGCTGAATGGCATCTAGGTGGTTTAGTAGAATATTGGAAGCGGTTTTAGGATAGTTTTTTGCCATATTAAATTAGTTTGTCTTATTAAGCTTCAAAGCGTAGTCATTTATAAATATTGCCCAAATGTACAATGTATTTCAAAATTAATCTTTGATTATATGTTTTTAAATAATTTTATGTTAAAGATAAGATATAATTCCCCAAAGCTAACCGCCCATTGCCGATCCGACACTCGCCGACGTCTATCATGGCTAGCTTTGCAGTGCTTTAGCGAAGAGACGCGTTCATCTCCTGCCAACCGCTTACGTCTCTCCAGAGCCTGGGCCCATGGCGTCCGGTACTTAAAAGTTGGACTTATTAAATTTTTTTTTTTTAGGGTCGGTCAAGGTAGATTAAAAAAAAATACGCTCTTTAATTAAAATTGCAAATTTTAAAATATGCTTTTTTTTTTAATTTGTATTTTTTTTTTTTTGGATCTACCTTGACCGAACCCCAACAAAAAAAAAGCATCTAATAATAATATGTACGGTCAAAAAACTCTCCATTTAAAAGTTAGACGTTCTTCTAACGAAGCAATTCTTCCATAAATTACTACATAAGCAGAATATTACACTATTTAGGTACTAATTATGTGTATCTTACAACGGAACGTTCTCGTATAGGCCCCCTACATCGTCAGGTATGATATCTCAAGTTCTATTAAAGATATATCAATGAGCCGTCTCACTTTAAAAGCTATAACTGGATAAATAGTTATAATAATGAAGAATGAATGTAATAATATATTTATGTTGGGGCCCCCACTCTTCTTAAGAAATATTTTACTTTATTTGTTTATTTAGTTGTTTTGAAAATTTATTTACATATAAAAGAAGCATAGCTATTAGTTTGTTTAAATTTCGCAAAATTAGAAGTATTAGTATATGCTTGTTAAAATTTACTTATTGTCTTGTTAATAAAAATCCTCAAAGTAAGCTAACGTAGAAAGGAATAGAGGTTTCTAGGTCATTAACTGTGTCCTAAATACATTTATATGGGATGGATGGCATATACATCAATAATCTTAGCAATTAATTATATTTAAATACCTACCTGCATAGCAAGATAAATTATATTCATTGCAAACGTGTAGAGAATTTTATTTCATGAGACATTAAAGTTCTTTCGTCTTGGCGAAGTACTTGCATCCTGCATGACAGCGGTGCATGTCTGAAGGCGGTCGTAAACGGAAGACGTCCTGTCACTTCCTCGCTCTCGCTCGGAGAGTCGCAGGACACTTTTGTCCTGGAAGGATATAAATAACACAACTTAAGGAACTGACTTCGAAACTACGATTCCTCGTGGTGGACGAAGAGTTCAGGCGCCCACACACTCTTTTCTTCAGCATTAGTTAAGTCGTCCTCAGACATTGAGTGCTATTCTTCTATCAATGGTTGCATTTTATGTCCCGGCATGCTAAAACAGTCAAAAGATCATAGCTTGTGTATTTTTAGGAATTACTGGATGTCCTCCTTTTGCTACAATAGGTAGGCGGTGGCATGTCGTTTTGGGTGCATACTTATTTGTTATTGTATAGTCATTTATCGAAGAATTACCTATATTGCATCTTTTCACATACCGTGAATCTCAATCCTTTTAAGTCAGTTAGTCTAGAGCAAAGCTCATTGGTCGTTACTTTCATTGCTCTCACCGGCTTTTAAATTTAATTTGCTTATTTATATGATGAACTGTGTTTCGTATTATCTACCTGAAACAAATTATATAGCAATGCTGAAGGCATCAAATGGCTGAGATGAGTATTTATGATTTGGATGTGTCATAATGGATTGAGGTAGGTAGGATCGGGTTTAGGGGCGATCAACCTTTAGGTTATTACGCCCAATAATTTATTGATATCTTACGTGAATTTTGGAAACTTTCAAAGACCGAAATCAAATATGTATCGTTTAAAATTTTTTAACGTGATTTAATAAAATCAAATCTTACCAGCACAATGTTGAATAATATATATATACTTACAACAGTATGTCAAGGGAAATGTATGGTTATATATATATTAACATAGAAAATCTGCTTAGATTTCATAGCTATTTCGTAATGTTGACATAATTTCACAGGCAGGCCAACATTACATTTATCAAAATGTAAATAAATACATTGGTTTGGTTTAGTCGAGTGGTGGCAGTAGAATAAATAGTACATTACGTTTTTTTTACAATACAATATTAAAGAAAAAAAATACTTGATAAATATTAAATAAGGGTAAGTTGTTCACTTAGGCTTTGACGGTCGTCAGATGTAATTACCGTTTCTTCTTCCATGTGAATGTGCGAAAGCTCGGCAACTATCAACAACTTGACACGGTCCAACCCGGAAGAAGAAACGGTAAATAAGGGTAAGTTGTTCACATAAACAAGGATCCTTTAATCTAAATGTCACTAAAGAAAAACAAAATTGTGGTTAACCCCTCCCTTGTGCTGACAGCACACCCCGATATTATGCATGTGTACTACAGAAGGGAGGAGGTCTCTTGTGAATGGAAGGAGGTCGGTGGGCCGGCTGGGAGGATGAATGAGGCGAGACACCTGGCCAAACAGAGCGGCCGCCGAAGTCACACGTGCCGGGGGGTCAGCGACACCAGTCACCCCCCCGTAATAAGGAAGCTGTCTTAACTGATAACGCTTATCACTCCCCTATCACTTGTGGCTTGCCCGCCTGAGTTCTCTTCTCCTTGGTTAAGGACTTCCTTAACAGGCTACAATGTACAACAACAGGCGAATTTCCTTCAAATCTGCTATTTAAAGATTAGTTTTTAAAAAAAATGTATAGGTTATAATAAACGCCCTGTAAAGACTTATCAGTAATTTGATAATAAATAAACTTACAACTATAAGAAATATTAATATATTTTTCATTAAGAAAATCCACAAAAGTAAATTATAAAATCTGTTAAACTGGTATAAAAATATGGATAAATTGTTAAAATGGAACGCTTTGGCGGTACTTATACAAAAATTGGATCGAAAAAACTTGTTTAAATGTTAAAGAACACACTGATATATATATATATTATGTTATATTATTAGTAGGTTTTACTCTAGTTCCATCTTAAATTCAACAATAAAGACCCTAAGTGTATATATGGACTGTTTACATAGGTTATTTCCTTATTTTAATAACGTAGTCGTAAATTTAATATATCCTGCATTCTAGGCTTTGCTGTTTGTCTGATTTGTGCCATCTACTTACATATATGATGATTAGAGAAAACGGTCTTCAATTCCGGTTTAGGTTGTATTTTTCTACTATTTAGGAAGCAGAATTTGAAATTTCCAAATTTAAAATACTTTTGAATGGAGCCAGGTTTTTGCTGCTCTTCTATAAGACAGGTAAATATTTCAGTAAATTTTTCAAAATCGATTGTACAATTACTGCGTAAGTTGAAAATAAGCAGTGTTCACTTAGAAGTAAAAACCCTATGACATTCTCCGATCCTTTTCATTGACAATGGCTGCACTCTGATGAATTCCTTAGTTTCATTTACGTCTAAAAAGGCTGTTAAAATTCTCAAATTCAGTGATTGGAATATCCCCTTTTTGCCGTCTTACTCAGAAGGGAAGTATTTTTATTTGAACTTTCGGCTCTTTAACAAGATTAAAAATAAATAAATTTATTTATGTGGTTTTTACTTTGTTGTTGTTAGTTTATGTATGCATTTAAAGAACATAATAGATTTAAATTTCAATTTTAAAAATATTTATAAGCAATAACAACTGTATGTAAAGTACATAGTAAGTAAACTATTAAAAAATGAAACTTAAAGATTTGGTCAGCTCCTATTTTTCTTCCCAGCTAGCATAGAGCCAACAATAAACCTACTAACCTATTATTATCACATAATTTTTGACATATGTGATCAAATAAATAATTTATTCTTATTTATACTGTTATTTAATTCTTACTTAATCTTATTTAATTTGTTTTCTTTATGCATCTTCTGCTTTACCGATTTTATTTATTCTTTATGCAGATTTTTCCATGGCTTATTACTTAATTCCTTTGTGGTCCGTTGGAGAGGGAAATCATAAATTAAATCTAGAACTGTATTTCCGTTCATGGTTTCATGATTTATATCTATTCTAAAACTGTATTCAAATATGTCTACTCAAATGAGAGAGAGAGAGCCAACTCCATTAAGGAATAATACATGTCCATGGGGAATTCACATTTCTCGATGCGCTTTTCGGTTGTTAACATATTCATTACTTGTTCTCCTGACCTGGAAATCGATATCGATTACTCACTGGAGAAGCAATTTCTCAAAGGGATTTCTTAGTAAATAAAACGCTGGGCCGCTAAGGAAGCCTAGGGTTGACCCGGAATGTGCCATTTAAATTTTAAATCCTCGTAGACCGGCCAGGACTGTTTGAGAGGTTATTTATGTACACATCTCAATGACTTACTAAGGGCTTATACATATCTCATGATTCAATTAAAATTTAACGTCTTGATTATTTTTAAAAAAATTATCAAAGAAAATTGTATCATATATATATGATTATATTGCCATCATTGCCAATTTAAGATTATGAATGAAGCTTAATTCTATTTTTCTAAAGTATTGTCTGCTTTTTTGCGCTTGTATGCTGATCATACACTATTGAATCTTGTTTCCGCCAAGCTATTTTACGGCGTGTTGCTAGGTAATGCTATGGGGCCTCTTTTATTCTTCACATAGAGCTATACAGATGGGAGGCAGGTTCCATACCCGACTGGCAGCGTAATTAAAGAGTGCAGGCATTGTAGCATCTCATAGTACTGTTCAAGATTCCATTGCCAGAAGGGCAAAGAAGGGAGAAAGTAAATCTTGTGCTTGGTTGACGACTATAACCTGCTGATCGTCGAGTGTGCAAAAGTTAAATAACCTCCCCCTCTCCTATAGCGATAATAACAATACTCTAAACGCCTATGGCTTAAGGCTGGCTTTTATTTCTCGATAATGATACTGTGCTTAGTGGGACACACAAGGATTGGCCTAAGACAGTGCCCTGGCTATTATTTTAAATGTATAGCTCACAAAAATCTCAAAATTTTAAAGCAGTACCACATTATATTATTTATCTCTCCTTCATATTACACTTATCACAATTGGCATTTTATATTTTTTTGTATTCTATTTTCTCTTAATAAATCTCATACAAGGTAGTACATAATTTGAAATTTGTAGCTTATAATAGTCTCTTCTACATTAGTCTTAGTTTATTTATTTTTAATGGTTAATATTTTTTTAATTGACTACAGATACTATTTTTGACAGACAAAATTCAATTTATGTAAATATCCTAAAAGAAACATAATATTAACGAAAAAATAATGAATTAAAACTGACTTGTTATTTAAATATCGCCTGGAATGGTAAATTCTCTCAATTCCATTAATATTTGTTTTGTACAAGTATCTATCTATTGCTACATCGAATATCGAATATTCTATACATATAATAGTTTATTTTATAACTTGTAATAATAATTTGTTTGATTAAATTTTAATTTCAAATGTAGATATTTACATTTAAAGCGTGTAAATAATTTTGCTAAGGGGCCATATACACTTTTCGACATGGCACTTTGAAAGTGTTTACTGTCAATAACTAATTTCATTCTTCATTGCGTCTCCAGCTAACTACCGCCCCTATTTTGAACAAATATAACTATCTGAATTAAACTTAACATTAAGGGATCTAAAATTTACGAGGGAAAGCGGCTGATTAGTTTTACCAAGGCTACGTAACCCTATACGTTTGTTTGTGGGAGGGGGTGAGTTTTAATGCCTCCGTATCGAGAGGGTTAAGTATATTTTGAGAGCAAGCCGGTAACAACCCCCTCTGAGAGCCTCATAAATAAGCTAGTTATAAGGGAGAGCGAGAGTAGTTCGTACTTCTGAATAATTGAAGAAGTTTTTTGTGCCTAGCGGTATGAAAGGATCTCCCGACGCAGAAGATGGACGTTATAAAAGGTGTAATAAAACCTTCAACTAAAAAAAAAAAAAAAAATGCACAAAGAAATTTAAGGTTAGATTGAACCCCCTTTCTAGTCTCACTCTCTTGTGAACTGCTATTTTTTACTTCTTTTTAATTATAATAATTTTTTTATTTCAAAATAATTTAAATTACATAATCGTTGTAAAGTGTAATACTTAAATATTCGTATTATATTAAATTTTAAAGAAGAGTGAATATTATTAAAAGTAATTAATTTTGTAACTTTGATTTTGAGTTCAATATGGAAAAGGAATTCAATATTTGATCTTCCTTTTGCAATCATAGAAATGCAGAAATCAACCATAGAAAACCAAAAGTTTTAGTTAAAATGAAATGAGAGAGGGAATGAAAGTGGAGACTAAATTGAATAATTGACCATGTCAGAGTTATTACTCTCGGTAATTGGTGTGAAATTTTATTCTCAATCAGACATATTCTATATTATCAATGCAACAAGCGCTTAATGTGAAATATATTGAATTTGTAGATAGTTAGTTGACGGTGGAACTTTAAGGAGAGGGATTGGTCGTGGACGATAATCCTCTTCTTCAAATTCAAATTCGATCCTCTAATAATCTCCTCTCAGTAAGATATTTAAAATGTACTAGGAAAACAATGACCGCCCCTCTTCACCCCCTGAAGTCTGTTTGTGAAAAATCCCCTTAAATAAAATGTAATAAATAAATGAAATTAAACTTTTGCTCTTATGTATGTAAATCATTCATGAAGCATGGACGTTTACACTGTCTGTATGCTATGGACTTTAAAAATGAAATGTAAACGAAGTCTATCTAATATGAGTACACTTATTAGTCCAATTGTAATAATAACCTTAATGAATAAAAATAAATATGTAATGGAAGACCAAAATAATAAAATTAAGTATTTCTGTAAACTCTTTTCCATAGAGAAACGGCTATTTATTTTTAAAGATCTCTATTTTTTCCCCAAATGTTTTTCCATTATATTTGCTAGATTTCAAACTCTTAGTTAATTTCAAAACAAAATTACCTCCCAAATGAACAAACTAAAACTTCTGTGGAACCGCATATAAATAAGTTAAGAATGAAACATTTTATGGTTGGACTTAACAGATATCTTGTACAGATATCGAGCTAATTCATATGTTACTATCATGATACAAATTTTGAAAATTTCGCATTAGGAAAGCACTAAATATTTGGTTCTTTAAATATGTTTGTATGTATCAAAAGGGCACCAAAATATCAAATAGATGTAGGATGTAATTCTGTAGAGCTTGTAATCTTAATTTTTCATAAACGCAAATTAAGAATATAAAGTAAGATAATGAGTAAGGGAAGGGGATTTAGAGGAGGAGCAAAAATTTATATGCGTAATATCTTCCTTATTATTATCGTTACGAAAAAATGTATTGACCTTAAAAAGAGTACAATTTAACTTTCTAACATTAATCTCTTTCCCAACCCTATCTTCCCGATAATTTCATAGCCTTAGTGATCAGAGCTATGTGACTCTTTCTGATTTATAGAATATCTTCTTCCGATATTAAAATAAAAAATAAATTTTTTACGTATTTTTTTATTGCATAAATTTCTAGTAAGTGATCGCATACGAATTAATTTTTTTAATGATGTACTGAAAGGTTAGTATCATTATTCCAAAGCATGCTCAACTTGTTATTTTTGGTTTAAAATATTATAAATTTATTTATTCATTGTGTAATTCATAACAATTTAATTGTCAAAACAAATTTCTTCATTACTAGTTTCACAAGAAACGAATCGTATATCCTTCACACCGTACTGAGAAGTTTTGGAACTTTCAGGGACGAACAGAATGTATCTGTCCTGACACAAGTGCGGGTTCGAGTTCCTGATTTGAGGGAGCAATCTTGAATCGAGAAATAAAACCTTCCCCGTAGTCAGAGGTAGAAGAGGGTGGCTACCTGCAGATAGCCCCACCTTCAATGACCCTCGAGAAAAAAAGAAGGGATTTACTGCCCCCCCCCCACCTGTAAGTGTGGCGGTATGTTTTTCCTTTCGTTGCGACAGCGTAATTGGAGCCTTCTCGAAGCGGCTTCGCCCACTCCCTGGCTGTGTTCCAGTTCCTACTTGACGAGACCCAAGGCTGCAGCTCCATCGGACTCGTGCATATCCAGCTGCATTCAGTAGTTCGTCTGCAGTGGAAATAGCGCCGGATCCAACCTAACAGCTGGTAGCTGTCCTAGCAATTCTTTTCATAACTTTAAATCGACTAGTAGATTTCATAGCGAGATGTTCTGCACTTATCCTGGATAATATTTAATCGTATATACATGTGAAATATAAAGAATAACTTTGACATTATAAATATTTTATTTGGTTGTGGTTTTTTATCCCACGTAAATTTTAAACAATTAATGAGAGGGAATAGAATAAAAAAATCTATCTGTCCCAGCCAGGAATCGAACCTGGATCTCCTGCTATCCGGGCCGGTGCACTTT
>KZ806904.1:60669-76633 GCA_000696205.2 Oncopeltus fasciatus | reverse complement strand
ATATATATAAAGAATGATTTTTGAATTATATGAGGGGGGACTAGAAGTGTGTGTGCGCGCGTGCGTGTGTATGTACGTGTGTTTTTCAAATAAGATCCAATCTTTTTTGTTTATTTTCCCAGATTATTTCTATTCTTATTCATAACTGTGCTTATATGTTTACGCATTAGACATTAAATTTTTTAGACAAATATATTTTTGTTACACTGAAGTTTCTTTTTAAGTTGAATCAGTTCATTTGTTGTTTTTTTTTTTTGGAATCTATCATTTAATTTGTTTTAAATGTTGTTTTCATTATCTAAAGTAAATGTTTGACTTTCTCAAAGATAAACTTATCTTCTATACCTATATACAGTTAAACCAACAAATACTCTGAAATCCCACTAGTATTAACAATTATTCAAATGGAGAGTTTTTCACCGTGGAGATTATTAATGGAGAATTTGTTGAGATACGGTCAAGGTTTAAAAAATTTTAATAATTTTAAAATTGTGTATTTCTTCAATATCTCCTGTTTTGTTTACATTGTAAGCCATATTCAGGGCTGATAAAATACAATATCATAAGAAAAAAAAACATATTATGGGCATTATTATTATATGAAATTGACGTAACTAAAATTAATTTGTAAACTCTTTGATAATCGTGCAATTGGGAATTGTAGACTTCGAAGCTTACTTAATGTAAAATTATTAATTTATTTAATTATTTTTCGAAATATATTTATACTTTACAGAAATTTTCAGAGTTCTTGCTGGTAAGATTAGCGAAATGGAAAGCTGATGTAGTATTAAGGAGCTATAGTTCTTGAGATAGTTAAAATTCATGACGTCATAATTATTTAAGCATACGTAAAGTGTAATCAATTATTTGTGTAGTTTAATTACACTCTAAATGGCCAGCACTAAGATATTCAATTTACTTGCTGATGTTGGCTTGCATAACAGAACACTAATTTAATTATGTTAGAACACATTTAAGTGTGTTTTATGTATTCACATTATATTTACCGTTATCCTCCAATATCGTACATTTACCTCGCTTGCCTCCCCCCTCCACCCCCAGCCCTGGAATTCCTCTGCTGTTGCAAGTGGTATGTCAGACACATCTCTGACTGCGTTTTTCATACGCGTACCACAGCGGAGGTAAGTACAAAGCTAAAATATTATTTTAACTCCATTCAAAAGCTCGAAGTTCTGTTTCAGTTATATTATGTAGGAAATAATATTTATAACTGACCATAATGTTTATATACTATATTATTTATATATATATATATAACTTACTTAATAACTTATATATAACTTGCTTAATAACTTATATTTTATGAGAAAAGATCAGTCTGTGATTCGGTCTTGGGAGCTGAAGAATTAAAAACTGATTTTTGTACAAAAAAGTTTTTTTTTCAGCAATGTTTCGGCCTTCATCAGGGCAAATGGGGTGATGAGGTGAGAGAGGGAGAATCTTACTCTCTGATACTATATAATTTTTGATCAATTATTATGTCAGTTGTGATTTAGTTAATGTAGAGCAGTCTCTCTCTCCCCCTTCCCACCAATTTTCCGGTGCCACGAGTGTTTAGAATAGAATGACTACTTGTGTTTAGACCCCCTTTCATGATCTTACGAGGTTGTTTGAGAGGATTTATAAAAAAAATCTTTAGTGATTGTAATGGAATTCTACTATTTTTACATAGCTCCTGTGGGGGAAGCTATACAATGTATGAATTACACAATGAAATTCATATTTGTTTAATCGTAGCTCTTCGAAACTATCTATGGTTTAACTCGTTACACGTTAGGGTACATTACACACTTATTAATTCTGAAAGACTTTCTCAAAATAATGTCGTTTAGGATATCTGGACGGAATAGAAAACTACTACTTTCCTTAAAATTCTTTCATAATTATTAATATTTTATTTAATGTACAGAACTTTCTCAGGAAAAATGCAATTTACTAAACTCTAAGATGATTTTAGTTGGGGTTCGGTCAAGGTAGATCCAAAAAACACGAATTTAAAAAATGTATTTTTTAATAAAGGATTATCTGCCAACGTTTCGAATTTGAAATAAATAAACATGCAATCAAACAGCTTATTGACAAGAAAAAAATTGAAATATCATTAAAGCAGTAATTTGCCACACCTACCTATCATGAAGATTTTTTTTCTTGTCAATAAGCTGTTTGTTTGCATGTTTTTTTTTTCAAATTGGTTCTTTTTCAAATTGTTTTTCATAAACTTTAAATTTTCTTACATAGCTTTTTACATTCATACTCTTGATATCACATTATATTATAATTCTCTATTATACTAATTTCAAATATTATTGTATTCTCATGACATTGTATTTCTACAGCCCTGAAGATGAATTACAATGTAAGCCGAAACGTTGGCAGATAATCCTTTATTAAAAATTACATTTTTTAAATTTGTGTTTTTTTTATCTACCTTGACCGAACCCCAACTAAAATCATCTTAGAATAATATCTACGGTCAACAAACTCTCCTTTTGAGCACTTTACTAAATTTCACTAATAATTTTCATTTTTATTTGATATGATTCCTTCTGTTTATAGTGAAATTTCGTTAGAGAGATAGTTCAACAGAAGTTTATTTTAAGTATGTAAATTTGGAAGAAAACTTACAGCAATATTAAATAAATAATATGAGAGTTAGGGATTGCTCATTGTATTTTGTTGTGTACTTCTAGAGGAATGAGGAAGCGATTTAAATGTGGCCTAGGATGTCCTTGTGAGATTCTGTTCTTGAGGACATCCCAAGTCGGGGTTGTCTTCTCCCCTCGTGTTTGACTTTCTTGTTGTACTTGTACCAGTCAAACCTCAACCACTTCCTCCCCCCGTTCTCCAACCCCCCCGTCGCCCGCAGGCCCCTCTCAGACACGTCATACCCACGCTTCTTGCGCCATCCCCAACCCCCAGAACCCACTTACAGGACTGGGGTGGTGCCACGTGACAAGTAACTGCACCCTACTCTTACAGTCTCCTGCAATTAGCAAGTCGAGCAGCTTTAAATCTCCCAAGGAATCTGTCACCTTTCATCATATCTCTTGTGATTACATCGATTTCAACAGTACTACACGATGGTCGACTCCGCCTGCTGCAGAGAGCTAAGCAGATTTATCATGTTTCGTTATAGATCGACATCATGTTTCTGTGGCTAATTTGATCTTAGATTAGGGGAGGGCAATGAGTTCGGTTCCATATTTTGTAACTGTTCTCTATAAATTTCTCTAAATAAAAAAAATATATTCATATTGAATATATTTTTTTATTAATTGAATATTTGTAACTATTTATTTGATATATTCATCTGTGTATGTATTTTATCATATTTCAAACTAGTTGTTGATGCTTAGAGGAGCTAAATTTTTTACCATTCAAAGTTGTATAATGCAAGTTCTTTAGTTCATTAGATTATGAATTAATTATTTATTTATTTTTATATTTATTTTTACAAATATATGTCATCCACCATACGGCACGTATTGACACCTGCAGATTTGTGCGTACTAAGTTGAATAATTGGTAATGGGTGTGAGAGGGGTAGTGAGGTAACTCCCCAGACATAACCATATATCCTTGGTCTTCTTGTAGTGGTGTCAGGGTGGTGGGTATTAAACAGGTTATGTATTCTCTTTTGTCTGTGGAATTTACCATGTATTGTTGGTACATCGAAGTGTATTTAAGAGCTTAGGCGATAAGCTTTAATATATCAGATTTTAGGGTCTGCTGTTGTTTCGTGTGTTGGGGGGGAATTGCGTTTTGATCCATTTTAAGATTTTCTTTTTCTTGTTTATTTTAAACCCCACAACTAGTCTTCACTGAAATTCTATGGCTAAACATCTGACTAGGAGGGTTCATAGGAAATTCAGCTCTCTATTCAAAGCTTCCTTCACAGATTCATTCAATTGATGGCCAAATCTAAAAATTGTCCAAAATCTTAGCTTCTAATTAATTTTTTAAAAAAATAACCAAAGATTTTATACGCAATACCATTTTTGCCCTTTAATTATTTTTCTAAAAGAAAAAGTTCAGTTTATTTATGCACTCTTCAAAAACTCTCCTAAGATGTCTCTCCAGAGATCACTATCACCCTGATGATGACTTACAAGTCAAATCGAAACGTCGGCAATCGTAAAATAATTACCCAACAATTTTGGAGTATTTTATTTTGTTCACGTAGGCTTCGACGGTCGTCAGATGTATTTACCGTTTCTTCTTCCGGGTTGGACCGTGTCAATTTGTCGATATTTGCCGAGAGGACACGGTCTAACCCGGAAGAAGAAACTGTAAAGTATTTTTTCTTTATAAATATTTGATTTGGTTGTGGTTCTTTATCCCACGTAAATTTTAAACAATTAATGAGAGGGAATAGAATAAAAAATCTAACTGTCCCAGCCAGGAATCGAACCTGGATCTCCTGCTATCCGGGCCGGTGCACTTGCCAATTGTGCTACCAGGACGCGCCAGGTATCTCATTCAATTCCCTCTACATTGGCGAGAGCCTAACCTACGAGAAAGACAAGAACTTCCTCTTACACTCAGCTGACATTGTCAAGCTATTTGTCGACTCTCGTCATTTACTAGCATAGCACAATTGGCAAGTGCACCGGCCCGGAAAGCAGAAGATCCAGGTTTGAGTCCTGGCTGGGACAGTTAGATTTTGTATTCTATTCCCTCTCATTAATTGGGTAAAGTATTTTATTTTTCTGATCCTTGCTCAAAGACCCCGACTATTTTCTCCAGGTAGTTAGGCTGAGAGGAGTAAGATTGTCGCAGTAGGGGCCTAGATATGGGAGCGGTCAGCTGTAGAACGCCATATGGGCCCTGCGGAATTAGCACGGACTTACCATTACGGACACACGGCACACCGTACGCAAATGGTGCTCATGCAGGTCACCTCCCACGACCTCCTTACCCTGCCTTTCCCCGGCCCCGACTCCTTGTCTTCCCCGGAGATACCCCATTCCAAGAGTGACAATTCACCTACTTTCCATTATCGGAGAGCTCCTATGGTCTTTAGCTAATCAATGTATCTAATCCATTATATATGCCGGATATATAAACATTAACCATTCCATGTGTGTGTGTGTGTGTGTGTGTGTGTGTGTGTGTGTGTGTGTGTGTGTGTGTGTGAGTGTGTGTGTGTGTGTGTGTGTGTGTGTGTGTGTGTGTGTGTGTGTGCGTGCGTGCGCGCGTGTGTGTGTGTGTATACACACACACACATATATGTATATATATATTTAGTCATAAATTGGAAAAAGTCCCTCAAAAAATAATATTCACTTTGATACAGCGGTTTTTAAACTATTATAAACTGACCTTAGTAAGAAGAATCTAAAAATATGGTCTACGACAGATTTTACACACACATATACTGGGAGACATTCCCATCCCATTTCAAAATACAAGTACCGCATTTGATATTTAGTCTCTTATTTTTTTATTGTCGTTTTTTTTGTTAGTCTCGAAAGTCGTTTTCGAGTGAATTCAGACAAGTAGATACAGTGGTTTAGTAAAATAAAAATAAAATTGATAAAACTTGAATGAATGGATATATATTTATTGCCAAATAAAATTCATTTCCTGAGTTATAAAATTCAAATGCAATTTGACAGTGGCCTTAAGCGGCCCTGTTTGAACGAGATAAAATATTCTTATTATAACAATAAATATGAGATAAAATCTAAACACAAAGTTAGATTAACATAAATTATTTAAACACAAAAGTTAATTAAATAATTACCACCATTAACACAAAGTTAATTATTTTAAAACTTCCTTAAAAATTCTTTAAGAATTTTAAGAAGATAGAATTCAAACATAACATTTTAACAATATTCAATGCTTATATATTTTATCCATTCTGACTACCAACTACCAACTTCTTATTCTTTATACTCATATCACACCATACATCCACAACCTTCCCATTTGTACATCATAGTCAAATTGTAATATTATAATAAAACTAATGACATGTTTTGTAATGCAACGTATATACTTTTTTAAAAGATACTTTTATAAATTCATGTATATTGTATTATATACAAATGTACAAAGTAATTAAAAGTGTTTAAAGTATTCCTTTGTGTTTTGTAATTATTCTTATAAGCTTTAATGTTTTCAGAAGACACAGTTACTTCATCAGAGCTTCTTAATACCAAAAAAAAGGGAAGAGTGAACGATGATAAGATATATACAATTTGGAATACTCTTCAAATTTGTTAATTTAAATAACATTTTAATAATGAATAATCGAACATTTCAATGAGGTTTATATTAACTAAGACACATGGAGGCTTATTAAACATGTTATTCTTTGCGAATCACTTGCAAATTACGGATCATTACCCATGTTACATCATGTGTATCAAGAGAACCACATTATCGGGGGCCTCACTAAACATGTTCTCCTTACGAAACCCGGCAAACCCATGAATAAATCATAGCATCATGCAGAGTTCACCGATGCCAGCAACTCCATTGTCTCACAATTGGATCAAAGTGTTTGCTCAATGGCCATTGGTCTTTTTAAGGTCAATCGGAAGCTATTATTAGTCTAGTAGAATCAACTTTGAATTTTAGTTTTTTCTTTTTCAATGATTTGAAATGCATTCCTTACCTCTATAATAAGTAGCATAAATGGACATGAACTTATTTTAGAAAATTTTCGTCTACTAAAGACGGCTATGAAATTCCTAAATCATGTTCACTTTTTCATATAGGTACTTGTTAATTACAATTGAATAACTACAAAATAATTGAATAGTAATGCTTATTTTTTTAATAATAAATTATTTTGGGACACAGAGGAGATTAGAAAATAGCATAGTTAACTTTTTATTATTAACAGAAATTCAACAAATAAATAAAAGTTAAAAAAAAACCTTTTAATAATTTTTTGCTGAATAATATTATTATTATAATCACATAAAAACACTTTTAGTTTTTAGGTAAATTAACTATTTGGAATACTTATTTACAAAGCTTTCTGTATTTCCTTAGAATATCAGAATTGAAGGAATTTTTTTTTTTTTTTTTTTTTTTGCAATGTGCAACATTTGGAAATGGCATATTTCCTGTGACATTGTTCTTTTTATTTCTCTTTGCACCCTGCTTCCCCTTCTTTGTCGGAGTGCGGGATCCCATCCTCAGAGCGGCCAACGAGCATTACTGAGCCGTGATAACTTGCTGTTATGCCAATCTCTTGTGACCAATCCGAAAATGGACCCTCAACCCCATCGCATTTACTGTAATGCCTGAGACCTTCCAGTCCTTTCAGTTTATAATTTGAAAAATGCTCTCATGTAAATTAAGAATACTTCCCACACGGCATAATAAGGATGGGGAGAAATATGAGTAAATGTTTAAATTAAAAAGCCATAGAAGAGCATTAATGAAAAAAGTTAATGTCCACTGAAGCTGTCTCAAGAACAAACGAAGGAAAGAGGAGGTTGTTTAGGGCTCGAAACTTCAAGTTTAATCACAAATGTTATTGATTTTAATTCACCTTTTATTATATTTTATAATATATATGTATATAGTACAGGAGGAAGAAAGAGTGTAGTGATAAAATAAAAGTATTAAATTATAAAAAAAAAGAAGGTTAAATGAGTATTTGAGTCCCTCTTCATTCCTCTTGTAGTATTATACATATGTATATAATAATAACAATATATGTAATTTTGTAACTTTTTATAATATATAATAATATTCAAAATATCATTTATTTTGGATTAAACTTTTAATATTACTAGTATATTGTATATTATATTATTTATTATAGTTTATAATATTTTTTATGAATGTTATCATTAGTCATCCGATTTCTTGGGGGAAATGAATGCCTTCGGTAGGCCAAAGCACTGAATTGATTGGTGAGGTCTTGTCATAGGTTATTGCAAATTTATAATTTTACCGTGAACGTATAACTCATTGCTGTTACCTTGATAAAGTAACAGGCTCATTTGCCTGTTCTATGCCGGAGGGAATTTACATTACACTGATGAATTTATCGCAACTGCACGTCCAGCGCAGACGGCTGGAAACCATGTGGGCTTGTTATCGCCTCCGATGGGGGGGGGGGGGATAGCTATACCCTACTAATGATGCTGTTATTGCATTGTTAGACTTCGGTCTGCTAAACAGTAATTCAAGGTATACAATACGTTTATTGGGCCGTATTTCACCCCCTAGACGTGTTTTGTTTGAAAGTTGGTAGTGAGTTATAAGCAAGAATTTCCACTGGTAGTTCCTGCGTATTACAAGCTATGGAATGGACAAGAGGAGAGTTTGTTGACCGTAGATATTATTCTAAGATGATTTTAGTTGGGGTTCGGTCGAGGTAGATCTAAAAAAACACAAATTAAAAAAATGTATTTTTTTAATAAAGGATTATCTGCCAACGTTTCGGCTTTTATTGTAAGCCATCTTCATGGCTATCATGAAGATGAGAGAGGACGTCCTGTCCCTACGTTCACATTTCCATGACTGACCTAGAGCTATGGAATGGAGCACGTTTTAATAATTTCTTTTTTTATTGTAAGTTTTAATGAGTAAAATTAGTAATGCGTGAGATCCGTGAACTATGTTTTTTTTTTAATGATGGACAGGAGTAAGATTAAATGACGTAGATTATCATAAAAATCGAAAACGGCAGTGATAAGAAACCTTGATGTTACTAAGTCTGTCTCTAGGCCGATCGGGAGACAAGATTTGAAAAAAAAGCACTAACCTTTCTAGTAAAATTTATATTTTTTTCTTCATATATATTTTTCGTATAAAAAAAAAAAAAAAAAATGTTGCACAAGAAATTTTTGAAGAAAAATATTTTCCACTGATTCATAACATTAATAATAACAAATTTATTTTAAAAATTAAGGTTTTCCAATTTTAGAAAAGTAAAATCTGCTTTATCCTCAAAGTTAGGTTATTTGATAATTTTTTTAATAATAGTAATTTGTAAAAATTTTGAAGAGCGAAATCTTAGGAAAATGTGTGTAGTGTAGAACGTGTAAATTACACATATAAATATTTATAAATGTTAAATATATAGTAAAGTTGTATAAAGGCACTTTATTTTCCCTGATTCTGCCTGGCTCGAAAGTTTTTTCGATGTTGAAATTATTATCGCCCGCTATTTTATAACCATTTTTTATATACTTTTTTTTTTTCATTTAATTTCCTTATTTAGTTTTAAAACGTTTTACAAGATATCATTAATAATTATTTAAAACGAACTACTTTTATCTTTGAAACATTATTCTTTTTGTACGAAAATCAAAAATTCATGGAAAAATACAGGAAGGGTGAAGAATACAACATATATCCTTCCTTCTTTATGTGCCTGTACAAATTATTTCAGGAAACCTTCATAACACTCTTGTGTTGCAGGTCTGCATGACAAAGATGGCCGGGCGCTTCTTGTGGTTGAGGGTGAAAAACTCCCACTGGATCCGACAGAGGCCGCTCGCTTCCTTCACTACCTAGCCTCTGTGCCTTACAGGTAAATTATCAGTATTTTTAAGTAAACAAATAAATTTATAAAGTATACTATTTGTCCCATTCGAAAGATAATAAATAAATAGAGAATATTTTGTGTTAAAGACATTTAAAAAAAAAAAAAAACTATACTATTAATGTACTCTTCTAAGCTGAGACGAATATATCTCAGGTTTATAATTTTATTATATTATATGATTTTGTAGGACTGATTTTAATAATAAGAAAATAAAATACCTCTGTGCACACACACACACACACACACAACAATGTATTTATAAGTTTTAATATAGTCTACCGGTCTTTGGACCATTGTTTCAGAAATATTTTAAATTTAAATTTTTATGCCAACTTGAAATAATGCGTAGAAATATGTTTAAATTAGTTATTTTGAAAAATTAGTTATAAGATTTCATTCATAATAGCAGCTACAGAAATTTTTAAAGCTGTATATATTATTCTTTTAAAATATATTACATAAGTTTATGTATAAATGCATATTCAGTCCTTGTAAAAGTTTGAAAAATAAAATAAAATATTAAACTATAATTACTTTTCGTCCCTACAATAATTTATGAATGCAAGTTCTAAAATAATATTTAGAATTAAAAATAAAAATATCAGTATCAATATTTATTAATTTCATTTTGTATTATTTTTAAAAAGAAATAGGTATGCTTTTTTTAATACTGTAAAAATGGCTCGGGTAGTTGCTTTTGATATAGCTTTCTTCAAGGTTAATATTCATTGTTATTCTCTGAGAACATTCTATTGTTGATAAAAGAAAAGAGTTTAGTTTTAGTTTTTTTAATAATTAAAGTGGGTGTGCCTCTATTAATCAAAACCCAATTCTCGGCTTAGTTATCAATCAACTGAAAAATTTAATATTTAATAAATTGGCCGATTATTATTGATTTAGTACTAACTAAATAAGCTAAATAATAAAATAAAACTAAATATAGTAAAATATTTAGGTATTGTATGTATGCATTTGAAAACTAGGTGGCAGTAGAGGTATTTAAAATTATTATTATAAGGTAAAACGCCTTCTTCTATATCTATTGAGTTTTAAAGATTTTTTTCGTAAACCAAATAACGGGGCGCTGCGAGTTTAATTCCCGCCTTGGGCAAGCTTTAATCAATAAATAAAAGCTTGTCCTAAGCCATGGATGTTTAGAATGAGATACGAGTAGCAACTTGTAGATAACCTCTCTCTCCATGACCCTAAGTGCTTGAAAGGGAGGCTAACTCTTTATTTTCGCAGAGTATATCATACGTACAATATTTTCACAAAAAACAGCGTGAAATGAGGAAATATGTTTAGAGTTGTCCAGTGCTAAAATTTGAAAAAGAATCTGAAAAACTTTTTTAGGAGTTTTTCATGATTACTGTATTTTACTTTGATGTGAGGCCATTGTTCGAGTCCCGTTCTTCAAGCAATCTCTTATCGAATATTTATGAGTTTGCTCAAAATGACATGGCTGGTTAGAATAGGAAAGATAACTGAAGATAGTCCTAACTTAATGAACTTTTAAAAGCTAGGTTATAAATATACTCAAAATTCTTTATGAACTTGAAATATATATTTCATCACACCGACATATTTTGAGGTTAAGTAATAATGAAATATGATCATACTAAAGCCACTTAGGGTTTAATAGAATGCCTTCTGCTTCAAGAAAAGGGAGGGTACTTTGCGCCGACTAAATCTATTTCTTTAAGAGTATCTGGTTCCAAAACACGTGTCTAGGATCCGGCTCCAGGAGTCGTGAGTCCCAGCAAGGAGTAGTGTGTTATTAATTTGAGCGGCTCTTGTTCACAATTGTTTCAAACAAACAATAAACGCCTGTCAGAAAGATAGAAAAACTTTCTCTCAAACACGTCTGACTGACTTCTTTGATGAGAAAGCGAGTGAGGAATATAGCCAAAAAGAAAAAAAAAAAGAAAGACTATTTCGAAACCTCTTGGAGGTTCGTACACGCTCAAAGCTCGAGGGCATTGAAATGTGTCTAAAAGCCACTGATTAGTGAGCGTTTTGACGTTTTGATGTGAGGGCTTGATGCCTCTGATGTGAAGGGAGTGTCCCGATGGAAGATCAAAGGATTCGAATTTAAAAAAAAAAAAAAAAAAAAAAAAAAAAAAAAAAAAAAAAAAAAANTATGTGGCTTCGTGGCTCCCTAAAATACTTTTTATTTATTGTTACATCTCTGATTAAAAAAAAATGTCGGCCCTTACAGAGCTAAAAATATGTATTTTTGACAATATCGTTCTCTGGAGTAACCTTTCTCCTTGTTTATTTTCCTAGTGGATTTTCAGTTCAAAAATGTACTGATAGAGGCAGAGTTTTGTGTTTTCTCCCCGAAAGTTGCTTTGCGTTGCACGACGGACATACACACAGAGTATTGGGGGCGCCTGGCTAGCTCAGGGGATCCGTACTGGTCTCGCAATCCTGGCACTGCAGGTTCAAATCCCGCCCAGGTCAATCTTATATTTATAAATGGAAGCTTGTCCTGAGCCATGGGTGGCAACCTGTAGATAGCCCCTCCCTCCAACGACCCTTAGTGGTTGCAAGGGAGTCTAACACAGCAAAAAAAAAAAAAAACAACAAAAAAACACAGACAGAGTACATGCACACAGACTGGCGCAGAATTGAGCACCCACCAAGAATGAAGACGGAGAATATAAGGTATGAGAGAAAAATAAGTCCGTTACACAGGATCTACGTAAACTAGGCAAATTTTCTATGTTTAGTAAGCTGATATACGTTGTTTCTTTAAAGATAGATAGAAATAAGAGTGAATAGTTAGATCATTACCGAAGAAAAGAGCATACTGCGAAGAAGTGAAAATGCTTGTGTATGTTTTAAATATCTTATTTAATATACCTTATTGGGAGTGGGGTCGATGGGCCCCTTCTCCCCGCACAGTGATGACCATTTATTTATTTATTGTTAATTTTATTTTTATTTCATTATATTTTTTCTTTCTTTTATTTTATTTATATTATTTTTATACATGTACATTTATTTTAAGTCATCAAATTACAAGATGTTATATAACAGAATGTAATAAATAAAGATTTATTTAAAAAAAAAATATATACCTTCTTCTATAAAATGTTAAGGAACATTTACGCTCGTAAATTACAAAACAAAGGAATCCGCTTGACTCTCTAAATTATATGCTTTAACATCTTATTTAATATGTGTTACAAAGCGACGTCATTAAAAACTCAAGTGCATCCCAACTGTCTTATTCCCTGATTTATACCTCACTGCCAATGAGACAAGAAATATTCAACCTCCTAAAATCTGGAAAATTCCTTTTTAGAATTCTATGTCTTGCAGGAGCCATACACAAGTTATTGTAATATTTGGTTATTATTGGACTGAAGATGGCTCGGAATGAGCCGAAACTAGCAAAAATTGTATTTATCAGATATTTAAAGCAGTTTCATATTATTTGAAAAAAATTTTAATTTTTTATTTCACTAAAATAGGGTCCTATAAGGGACCTTAATGGGCAAATGAAAAAATGTAATACTGAAGTTCCAACAGAGAATATAACTTTAAACTACAAAAATATATGTTGTATTTTCCATTAATTCAATAACCCTATTGAAGGTTAGCATGAGTGATTCAAGGGCTAACATTAGCATGTAATAAAAATCTGGTCCAAGCAAAACTTAAAAATATTCAAGGCAATACCTAATGAGATGAAAGCACGTTTAGATAAGATAAACAAACACACATGAGGTTAGCTATAAGTGGTTTTAAATTTTCGTATCAATGCATGGCATACTTTCAGGTTCTTGGACATATGGTCCCATGGAATATTATTGAGTACGCACATGGCACACATACATCTCACATACTTTTGACTTAATAAATTCGCTAATAAAAAAATGTTACTTTGAAGTTAATCCTTTCGTATTGACTGAAATGACTATTTGCAAAAAAGTGCTCTTGCCCGTCTGTAGTTAATGCTGTATTTATTTACTAGATTTCATCTATTTATTACATCTTAAAGCAATTAGGAATTATTATAACATTTAATATAATACCACTATAGATTAGACACAGTTAATTGTGTTAGCGATTTTTAAAATACCTTAGATACTAACCATTAAATGTAATGTATAAAATGAAATTATTTGAATCTCTCCTTCCAAATACTCAAGAATATTCAAAATCAAAGGTGAAAGGTATTATGATTGTTTTCTCAAGTCATAGGCTGTTAATCATTTATGTATTAATGAGTTATTATTTTGGTAAATAACTATACAGAGATTTTGATGTTGGTGTTTCTGTATTTTAATGCGATATAATTTCCTCTAGAGTTAAAGCCCTAATGGAAATAATGAATGTCTCTTCATTTTAATATGCAGCAAATGGTTAGGTGTGGCTCAATCTCTCCCTGGCGTGATTTGGCTAATGATTTGTGGGGGGGGGGGCGATTTAACAGATCAACCTCTCTCTCTCCTCACCCATTGGTGTGTTTTTATCCTTCAGGCTATCTCTCCATTGGCTCTTACCGATGGAAGGTTATAGCCAAGTGGTCTGACGTTAGAAATTCGTAGTATGTTTGTATTTTCTGCTTTAATGTTTGTTATGTTTCTATAAAATATCTTAGTTTTTGTTGCCTTTCCTTTCTATGACTGGCAGTAGAGGATTGGCGAAACTCAAGCTCCTAAAGACCAAATCTTTTCAATGGTTACCCCACTAAGGTAAATGCCTTGGTTAATCTTTGGTACACGTTACTGTTCCTTGAAATTGTTCACCTGAAAACAAGAAACTAGAATGTCAGTCACTAAGATAAACTTTTACTGATGTTTTATTTATTCTTTTGGGGAGAGGGGGATAGGCTTATTAACCAGAGAAGTTCATTCATCTGTTTCTGCCCGAACCTCTGAGTACACCTGCCTCAAGCCCATTCATACACATATTAAGATTTTTTCCATAAGTATTTTGAGTATCTTGTAGATCTCTGGTTTTCTGAATTATGGGTTTTCACCTGATGACTAATGGATCTGATATATCTGTTGGTGGGACGGGGGGAGACGGTGGCTTCTTTTTCCATTTATTTCAAGTTTAAATGTTAAGTTTAAGCCTTAACTAGCTTTTAGACGAACAAGAATAAATTTTTAAAATATGTGGCTTCGTGGCTCCCTAAAATACTTTTTATTTATTGTTACATCTCTGATTAAAAAAAAATGTCGGCCCTTACAGAGCTAAAAATATGTATTTTTGACAATATCGTTCTCTGGAGTAACCTTTCTCCTTGTTTATTTTCCTAGTGGATTTTCAGTTCAAAAATGTACTGATAGAGGCAGAGTTTTGTGTTTTCTCCCCGAAAGTTGCTTTGCGTTGCACGACGGACATACACACAGAGTATTGGGGGCGCCTGGCTAGCTCAGGGGATCCGTACTGGTCTCGCAATCCTGGCACTGCAGGTTCAAATCCCGCCCAGGTCAATCTTATATTTATAAATGGAAGCTTGTCCTGAGCCATGGGTGGCAACCTGTAGATAGCCCCTCCCTCCAACGACCCTTAGTGGTTGCAAGGGAGTCTAACACAGCAAAAAAAAAAAAAAAACAACAAAAAAACACAGACAGAGTACATGCACACAGACTGGCGCAGAATTGAGCACCCACCAAGTCGAAAGCGAGTCGTGTTGCGGTTGATTCCAGCTGGTGTTGACGGCAGAGCGGGAGAGGTTTCTCGGCTCACATCTGATTCCCGGGTCAGGTTTGTTTACTGGGCCCCACGGAACCGCCACGTCACTCCCTTGTCAGATTTTCCTGTACGAAAATGCCCCGAAGGTAAGGGGATCCCCCTCTACATTAACTCTTATAATATCTCCGTCCATCCGCATCCCACTGCTAAGGTTTCTCCCGTCTTAATTTCATTTTTGACGTCTATCTCTGGGCCGAGCGGTATCGTATGCTACATCTGTATCGTGAGATGATTCACGACGAGAATTAATATACTGACAGTGCCAATTCTACTCCCCGGGCTACTAGAATTTAACGTTTGGGTTATTATTTATCTCCAAGTCTTCCGCGACCATGTTTTCGTAACTAAATGCTATTTCCGGCATGGGCCGTGTCACTTTCATCATGTAAGCCAAGCCTTTCTAGTATCATTCTCATCATCAAAAACTTACATTTCTTTAAGTATTTATTTATCCTGTAGCCTAAAGCATTTGAAGACTTCAGTTATAAAGCTTCATTATTATTACCCTATTTATTATGTGTGTAAAATTATGTGATTATATTGTTATATAATCATTATGCATAGTTACCTAACTCTCAGGGATTTGTATGAGTTGTATTGACTATCCATTAGTAGTGGTAGATACTACATCCCTCATCCCTTGGATAATTAGTAAGTCCAAGCATATATATATATATAGAGATGAAAGCACGTTTAGATAAG
>KZ806904.1:47395-58056 GCA_000696205.2 Oncopeltus fasciatus | reverse complement strand
ACAGTTGAATACGGACCGTGACAGTGAACGTATGTATTCGGCCAGAAGATGGACAATGTCCGAAAGCGCTCGCCAACGGGAGATGGTGTACAGAAACCAATGAAGACGGAGAATATAAGGTATGAGAGTATTATTATGTTCCTCAAAGAATCATAAAAATGGCATATGCCCGTAAATATAGCAAAATGGTTTCAGGTTCATAAAAACTCACAGAAATTTTTAATCATTACTGTTTTTAGAGTTAAACTAAAAAAAAAAAAAACTAAATAAGAGGATTCCAATGAGCTAATTATGGATTATGGATGGGAGAACTCTGTTATAAAGCTGAAGTCCGTTACAGGGAATTTATAGGATCGCTCAGCTTGAGATTAATGCATTTAATTCCGCTTCAGAGACAGGTAGGTTTAAACCTCCTGGGCTTTAATATCCTGTCGGCACGGAACTCCTTAACGAACCTTAAGTACAGGAATTGCACCTGGAGTGCGCCTGCAGGATAAAACCTCGTTAGTGCTCGCCTCGTTCCTCGGGAGTGATATGTATATTTGCATACAGGCAGGTGTCAGCGAGCATCTACACAGGTGGAAGTGTGGTTCCCAGCAGATTTCTTCTAAGGAAATCAAGCTGTTCACATTTGTACTATGTCGCCACTCTTGAAAAATGTAAACAGATCTTCTTCAACTTTGGAGGAGCTAAAAATATGATTTATTCAATTATTTATATAAGCAGGGTACGCAAGCTCTTTATTCAAAGAGACAAAATTTGTCATTTTGGCCTAATTTTTTAAGGCTTTGGATGAGTTTTCAAAATCGGTCGAGGAGGTGGCATATTTTGAAGAAGACTAAAAAATAAAAATAAAATCGTGAATACTTTTTTTTTTTCCGTTACGGATTAAAAAAAAAAAAAAATAGAAAATAGCGTTTATAAATATTTTATTTGGTTGTGGTTTTTTATCCCACGTAAATTTTATACAATTAATGAGAGGGGATAGAATAAAAAAATCTATCTGTCTGTTAGGCTCTCGCTAGTGTAGAGGGAGTTTANGCCAATATATATATATATGAAAAAGCAGTAGTTGGGAAGGGGTCCATCGGATATAATCGGACTTCAAGCCAAAAAAATGGTACAATGGTCACACCGCATGCAATTTCCTAGGTGGCGACCGGATCTTTACAGATGCTGGTCTTAGACGTAGTGGATATGGATCAAATGTGGACCAGAAGGGTCGACCTGCTAGGATTAGAAGCAAGATGTGACTGGAAGCAAGTATAGGGTAGTTTGCCCTCCATATTACGAGGTGTGGGGTGCAGGTTTAAACCTTTGAAGTTTGGGGCAGCCCCCACACCAATGCGTTTTATTTATTTATTATTATCCATCAGTAGTCCCTCTGTAAGCTTGCTATGAAATATGCATGACATCAATGAAAACAGCTGACATGAAAATAATAATTTGTCTTTTTCTTATTTATAATGGTTTTTGTAAGTAATGAATCTTAAGTCGAATAGATTGTTTATATTTTTAAAATGATTTAGTAAATTATCTTCAGTAAAATAACTCATTTCCTGCTAACAATAAGTTTTAAGGACAATGTTTTCAACAAAATATCTGATGGACTTAAACTTAAAAATACACATATAAAATTCTAAACAAATCAATATATTTATTATATATTTCTTCTGGACTTGATAAAATTTGCTGTTGTGGTTTCTTCTTTTTTTATTACTCTCTTCTAAAGTACTCCACTTCCTGCACCAATTTTGCACTTAAAATATACTGTTTCTCTTTTGACCAACGTTTAAACATAATTTCATATTGCTACATAGAAAATTATTCAAGAGTTTGTACCAAAACAAAAAAGGCTACACATTACTACTCACAATCGTTACAGGAAGCAGTAAAAGCTGTGAATCCTGCCAAAAGGTTCAGGAGACCTCTAAACATTTAAATTCTATTTAAATTCGATTGGGACTTAGTTAATGTCCACTGACTTATATTACAATTGAGTCTGAGATATGTAAACAAAGGCAAGTGTAAAAGGGTTTTGGCCTGCACCATCCGATCAGGTGATCAAATGCGCCGCCCCACTTGTAGCTCAGCTGATCTATCTCGAACCACGACCTGCGCCCATAAAACCCGTGCTGTAACATCCGACACGCCCCAGCCGTGAATGCATTATCCCGTGAGGGTGGAGCGGCCAGGACTGGTAAAAAAAAACCAAAAAAAAAAACCAATATCTATATCTCACTCGTTTCACGCCAGCTAGGGGATTAACATCTACCGGTTTCCATTCATGAATAATTTTTGAAAGTACCTGCGTCGTTAACCGTACTCATATTTTTTTCATTTTGTTTTAATTGTACATTTAGAGTGGGTTTCAGTCGATTTCTCTGGAGCAAAACAAAATATACAAATTCCCATGAAATAACTTTTAGAAATATTCTTCTATAATTTACCAACCATCTAGAGGAGAATAAAAAAATATTACTGTTCAGATTTTATAAATTTATATGTTTGTCCTCTAGCATAATTTAAAATAGAGAAATTATATATTAATTTTTTTTTTTTAAAGCATGAATGTGTCAGCTTATATCTTCTGTATACATAGGGAGATTGTACAACATATTTCTGAATATAGTTAGTTAACTATTAAAAGAAAGTTTAATTCTTTATTGTGTCTTGTAATAGTCTAAAAAACATATTTAGGATCACTAACTAGGAAGACTGAGCGCACCTAAATATCGTTGTAATCTAACAATCGGAGTTAAAACACAAGAACAATAATAAAGAATAATTATTTAGATTCAAAATGAGAGTTTTTTTGACCGTAGATATTATTATTAGATGATTTTAGTTGGGGTTCGGTCAAGGTAGATCCAAAAAACACAAATTTAAAAAATGTATTTTTTNGAACTCTCATACCTTATATTCTCCGTCTTCATTGGTTTCTGCAAACCATCTCCCGTTGGCGAGCACTTTCGGACACTGTCCATCTTCCGGCCGAATACATACGTTCACTGTCACGGTCTGTATTCAACTGTCCGAAGTAAAGAAGGTATGAGAGTTAATTCTTAATATTATAATTTTTAAAGATGTCTATTGCTGATTCAATACATACTTTAATAAAGAATGTGCTTGTTGAAAGATCATACGTCACTGACTTACTAAATACACACACTCTAGCAAGATCACACACATTGCCTATGTATACTTTATAATGTGCACAATAATTATTTATTTATTATGGAAGTTCACTTTTATTAGTAATATTTAGATATTATTCATAATGTAAAACCCATGTATGATGTGTACACATACTGAAGTATCTGAATTTTAACTAGAGAAACCTAATTAGATATTTGTGTTCCTGATTTGATACACAATCAGAGTATCTCAGTCTTATTATTAAATCGACCTGGTTTACATCAAAGTTTGTAGAACTTTTGTGTTCCTCCATCTTCTTTTCCACTTGTTTTGGATGTGTCGAAATCTGTGAATCAGTATAGTTTATGCTGAATAATCTTATCGGTCATCAGCTGTCATTCTAATGGAAGTTATGACATTTATGAAAGTATTACAGATTTATCACTGAGCCCTCTAGTAGAAACGGATTCTACTTAACAGACGATTCTTGAGTGTAGAATCCCAATCACTGAGATCTTCAGTCGTATCGGGGCTTTAGTGGAATGTCACTGGATTTTGTGGAGTGGTGTGTGTGCGCTCGTACCTCTTCTTGTTACCTAGTTAGGTAGGCTAACTCCAGAAACGCAGACTCCAGCCCCTGCAGGAACCTGGAATGCCTGATTAGGAAAGCCGGAACTCCTGTGTTCGCCTCCCGTGATACGCCATCAGGTAGCCACCTGCGGCCGAGGGCTAATTAAAACCAACAAGCAGAGGGATTCCGGTTAATTAATTTCTTCTACTTGCTTTATGGCTGCTCTCTTCGGCCGTCATATAATTCATATTTATGGCTGTTTTATAATGTACATTTCAATATTCAAAGTCATTATTAATACATAAGAAGTAAATAAGCAAAAACTTATTGTACCCTTATACACCAGAAGTAAATGAAGATTGTGTCCAAGACAGATATATACTTTCATACATTAAAGTACTCACTTCTTTCAGGTTATTAGCTCTCAATTATTTTGAAAGCTTTAATTTTTTGTTCATTGTCTATTGTGATTTCAAAATAGAATGCATGGCTAAAGTATGCCTGATATGTATTTGTAATAGACATCTTGGAACAACTTCATTTTAGCAGACCATAGTAATATCAAGTTATATCAATTGATACCATATCGAGCCTTATAAAAAATTTCAACATGCCTTCCCCCATTTACCTAGTGTAGGAAAGGTTAAAAATCTAGTCTGTTCAAAATTATATTTTCCGTTACGGATTAAAAAAAAAAAAAAATAGAAAATAGCGTTTATAAATATTTTATTTGGTTGTGGTTTTTTATCCCACGTAAATTTTATACAATTAATGAGAGGGGATAGAATAAAAAAATCTATCTGTCTGTTAGGCTCTCGCTAGTGTAGAGGGAGTTTAATGAGATATCTAGCGCGTCCTGGTAGCATAACTGGTAATTGCACCGGCCCGGATAGCAGGAGATCCAGGTTCGATTCCTGTCTGGGACAGATTTTTTTTTTTTTATTCTATTCCCTCTCGTTAATTGTTTAGAAAATAGTGTGTGTAAAATGAAGTTTTCAAACATTTTTACTGTAAATGCTCATTAAGAAAAATATTTATGAATTTAAATTCAAGTGTTGGGTTTAAGCTTTTAAAGGAATTAATTTTCAGTTAAAATCACTTGAGGGAGACGGGGTTAAGAGAAAGACCAAATTTACAATCTTGATGTTTTCTTTGTTCTTTTATTCATGAGAATCGAACATAATGGATTTTTTATTTAATTTTGAGAGTTTAGTTCTGTAAGACATTGAAGAAAAAAGCTTGTGTCAGGAAGAAATTACAAATTCAACTAGGATGGCCTACCCTAAATATCCTTATCAGCCACCCCTGTGGTCTAATATTTTACGTTTATTGTCCTATCTGATTTTCTGGATCAAATGAGCCATTACTTTTATGTATGTCATCCTTAATGATACAATTTCAGAAATATGCTTAAATTACATAGCACCTTTGAAGTTAATAAGCTTATTTTCCCAAAATTGAAGCTGAAATCCTTGATCTGGGCCACTAAACATTGTTATATTCAGATTTTGACCCCCTGCCCCACCTATTGCTGATGAGGCACGTTGATGGAATTCAGCCCATATTTCTTTTCATGATTATCGAGTATTTCTTTCCCCAATTTTGATCTTGAATTAAACATTTTACATCATCCTTCCCATTGGTTCTGATATACATTATTTCATTTTTATGAACGTTTTATATTGGGAAATTTATCTAGATTTCATTGACTTAAGCAAATAATTGGCTGAAATAAATAAATTCATTATTCACATTTCACAAAATTATATTATTGCAAATAATATATTTCTAATAAAAGCTAATCTTTTTTTAAAANTAAAGGAACCAAGTATAAGATTCTATAAAAATTCAGGAAAAATGTTTAATAATGTCTTTGTTGAGCCACTTAATATAATTATAATAATCTTCTAATAGAGATACTCTTTAGTTTTAATTATAAATAGCAATATTAGAAAATTTTTTGAAAGTTTGACAGAGATATTTTTTTTTATTGATTTTAGTTAGATATCCCTGGTGGCACATCTACAACACTGTTTTTATATTCATAATTTGTTTGTACGCAGCAACAATTGAGAATTTATTTAAGGCCTAAAAGTTAACCCTTCTTCCTTTTGCCTCTATCCTTGGACAGAGCAAGACATATATACTTATACATATGAGCTGACAAAGAAAGTAAAACCTTAGAAGGCTAAGTGGGAGAGAACCTGGAAAGATTAGAAAACAGAAAAAAAAAAAAAAACAATGTACAAGCTGCACCGAGAGAAATATATAAAATTGTGACTGGATCGCTGTTTCAAACCTTCTCCATAAAAGATGACCGAATAGGACGATCCTCTGCCTGGAAGGAAGTCATAAAAATGGCTTCGTAACAGGGTAATCCGTAAGAGGGAGAGACAACATGTCGTAGAGAATATCAACTAGCATTCGTCACAGGGGGCACGGGCGTATCTGACTCACGGACTTATTGTACTACAATGCACATCTATACACTTTTCTTGGGGTTCAACGATGTCTCAAAGATGTTTCACCACGTTCTAACAATATTTAAATATTGGGCAGATACTATTTTAATATATGTTTAGTATATTCCCAATATATAAATAGTAGATAAAAACAGGTGGGATGAAGAGTGTAGTGAACACACAAAAATCAAAAATTTCGTATGAACAATTTAACGAGATCTGACTTCTAAATGGCGCACAGGAATTGTTTGTGAGAGTCTATAAATAAAAGCTTGCCCTGAGCCATGGATGTTTAGAGTGTTAGCAACCCGTAGATAGCCCCTTCTTGTATGACCCTATGTGGTTAAAAGAGAGACTAACATTTAAAAAAAAAATCACCACTACCTATTATGTAATATAGTAATATATAATTCGGAAAAGTATTTCTTGTTGCTGACTTGAAAAGGTTTTGTAGTTTTAGTTTAAATACGGTAGGAATTTTCGAAAAGCATCGTGTCAGAAGGAAAATTGTTACTTTAGTAAAAGAAATATTTTTTTAAATCATGATGATAATTGTAATATTTATTTCACAATTCAAATAAAAAAATAATTTTTATTAACCTTTATTAAATTTATTCTCACTAAAAATTTATTTGTAGTCTGAGTGTTATCATGGTGATATATCCCATTTTCTCAAGGAAGGTATGTTTGCCTTGGTAGAACGTGGTTTACTCATTTGCTCACCTGGGACTAAGAGTACTCTAAGATCAACCAGATTCCTTCCTAGGAATCTGTTGCCTGATGATAGATGTATGTATGTAGAACTCTCAACTAATATGAACATGTGGCTTTGGAATAAGGGCTTTACTCAGAAGCATTATATCCATTTTTTTTAGTTATTATGAACCCAGTTCGCCATTATTCTATGGCATATATACATGTAATAGGAATTAGGGGGGTGGGGGTTAAATCCACATTGTTTCTCTGAGAGATGAAATATATGAAGCCTTTTCTGACGTGGTAGAGTGTGTTTATGAAGGACTGGTCTGTGGAACTTGTTCCACTCGTACTAATAATAATTTATCAGACAGGTATGCCAGATAAGTCAGTATGGGTATTACAAAAACCAGGCAATAAACTCTCCATCGAGCTGTATATGCCTCTCGAAACTGCCAAATGGATTACTTTAGACACAAATTATGCAAAATTGGAGGGAGTCTATTTGCATAGTCATTTTAGAAATCATATGAGATAAGAGGTGTCAGTAGCCAATTAATTTTCATTCATTAGTGATTTAATATCCCACTGGTAGATACTTTTCTAACTTATAAAAAGTATCAATATCTCCAGTTATTTTATATATATATATTATAGTTCATGCTTGTTCATTGGTGTATGTGCCCATGGATAAGATGGATTCTTGAGTTGTCTTGTCAGATTGTGACATAATCTCATCTTAGAGTTCAATGGAATGAGTAGAGACGCGGGGTTGAAAATGGCGTGCAATGAGTTGTGGAAGTGCATTCCACGCGCTCTAGTGAAATAAGAAACAAACACATTTGTACACGCTCATAAGCATAAATAGCGCAAGAAAATTGCTTTAACATTTATTATTGAATTATAAAACCTATTAAATAAATGTGTATGTACAAAATTTATCTATTCCTTTATTTAAACACATACTTGGATGGATGACCCAATAAAAAAAAGTAAGGGAAAAAAGTTTATCTCCATCTCTTATTTCCTCATGTAGAAAAACTTCTCAGGCTAAAACTTTGCCAATCACGGAATCGAATCTCTGCGTTTTTTCATCACGAGCCAGACTTACTGCACTACGTTCACCCCGACCCAACCGTTACAAAAACAGATTAAATATTACAAGACTTCTCAATTATTATTAGAACGTGATAAAACCTTTAAATATCATTGTACCCCAAGAAAGACGTTTAAAATGTACAATACACACACATACATATATATGATCGGTCTCTCTCCACTCCTCTCTGACGAATGGCGAGAAATCCCCGAAAACTTTACTCTGTGTGACTTTTTTTTCTTTTTTTGTGTTCACTGCACTCTCTGTCCCACCTGTTCTTGATTACTACAATCGCTGCCGCGAGTATTTCATTATATATATATTATTTCTTACATTTTGAGTTTCTTAATTTTTTTATTGTTACAGCCCTAAATAAGGCCTTTAAGACTTTAATTTAAGTCGAAATTAAAACTCTATGGTTACGTAAAAAATACGTTTTTGCTTTATTTTAACTGGCGGAAACGAGGACATTGTAGACTGGCATGTATCAATCTGGAAGTCCTGTTGAGTGTTGCCTTTGCACCCACTCGGAGTAAGACATGGAATCCTCCTGTTGACAGCTGCATCAGAATGCAGAGCATGGCCGTGGGTGCCCACTCTGCCAACACAATGTCGTCGAGGATGGAATGACGGGAGGAGTGTCCTCTGCCACACCTCTTCCTAACGACAGGCGGCTGCATATCCTCCCATGTCCGTGCTTTGACCTGTCTGATAGGTGTCTGCTTCCAGCCGAGGAACGCGAGGACACATTCTGCGGCCATGTAGGGCAGGGGGTTTCAACTGCTCGCAACACTGAGGACTCCGGATAGCCAATTTTCTCCTAATGATTCATAATTGTGTGTTTACCTTTAGCTAAAGAGCAAATAGCTGAACAGATATATGTTGCAATTGTCTGGATCGTCGCTAGATCCTAGTTTGGACTACAATCAGTTACTCTTAAAATTCTTAATTCGTCTAACATTGCAAAATATAGTCCGTCATGCGGGAGCTGCTCCTATTAAACAGATTTTTCAAGTTTAATTATATTGGGCATGAAAGGGAGTGAATGACGAATTATTTCTTCGATTATCATCGAAAACTCCACTAAACACGGCTCTATACTATTGAGAATAATAAGTGGGGGATTACTAAGATATTGTAGTAAATAGGGTTTTTCGTTAATATTTAAGGGAACGTAAATTAATTACAAATAAAATTACTAATTTAGAGTTTTCGCCCATTACGTTTTACAAACCTCTTCGCAGCTCAAATAAAAACGAAGATACCAATATTATAAGCCTTATCCTTTAAATCCACTGTCCCTTTCGTCTTATTTCAACCAAACATGAATTCAATCAACACTTTGCAATCTGGAGTTTAATTTTTGGGCACCAGGGTAGCTCATGGGATCCGTTCGGGTCCTGCTTTTTTATTGATAAGTAAAAGCTTGCCCACAGCCATGGGTTTAGAATGGGATGGTCACTTGTAGATAGCCCCTCCCTCCATGGCCCAAAATGGTTGAGGGAGGCTTAAAATAAATATTAAATTCTCTATCAGTTTTCTATATTTTATAAATAACAGAACCAGCTCAACATTAGAAATTAGAAATATCTTCCTTAGTGATTGTTTTTCTTTTAAATGCTTCAGCATATGTATGTAAAATTGCATTTAATATATATTTTACAGATTGTTTTCATCGCTTAAATAAAACTAGGAAGTTCCCCACTCAATCTACAATAAATTTGACTTAGTTCTCAAATAACTTCTTTAATTTGGTAACACCCAGTATTTTCTTTCGCACAAAATTTTTCGTGTTAAAAGGGCAGACTCCTGGTGATGAACAAAATCAATCAAAAGTCTGGCTACCCCATATTGAAGTCAAGTAGAAGTTAACAGTCGTAACTCTTGTTTATCGAAACTATACCAGTAAGATGTCTTATTCAGACTCTTAGTAAGAACTCTATACAGACTAAACATATCTGGTGTGGTTTCTTCTTAATGTTAGATAAACCTTGTATGGTGCTTACTCAACATTACATAAATCTTGAGTGGTTACCACTCGACACAAGATAAACTAAGTATGATTTGTTTTAGAATTAAATAGCGTACTTATCCACAACTAATAATATAACTCTGATAGTAACTTCCTCTCAGTGAAAGATGAATTGTGGTCAAGTCATGTAATTTCAACGAACACCTCTGAATTGACACCTAATTGATTAGTGATAAGTTACTGAGACAGTGTTTTTTCTTTAAAAATTGAAGAAGAAAAATATGTCGTTTGCATCTATTCATAACAATCTGATTTTTTCCCATTCAATAAAAGAATAAGATAAGACCATGAGTCAGTAATTATCTTGCAAATATGGGCGATCAGCTAGTTACTGAATATTTCTAGAGTTAAATGAACTTAATATGGGTGATCAGCTAGTTACTGAATATTTCTTGAGTTAAATAAACATAATATGGGTGATCAGCTATTTACTGAATATTTCCAGAGTTAAATAAATTTAACATGGGTGATCAGGTAGTTACTGAATATTTCTAGAGTTAAATAAAGATAATATGGGTGATCAGCTAGTTACTGAATATTTCTAGAGTTAAATAAACATAATATGGGTGATCAGCTAGTTACTGAATATTTCCAGAGTTAAATAAACATAATATGGGTGATCAGCTAGTTACTGAATATTTCTAGAGTTAAATAAACATAATA
>KZ806904.1:32826-46971 GCA_000696205.2 Oncopeltus fasciatus | reverse complement strand
AGATAAATAATAAAATAATGGTAAGTACACAGTTCCTGGAACAAATTTCGCAGGTAAAATATAACAGAAATATAGTATAATCCAACGGCTTTAATACATGATAACTTCTATAATATTCCATACATGTGTGCATTTCTTATACATAACATCACATATAACTACCAATATAAATAAATGTAAAATAAAATAATCATATGGCGTAATATTATTAATGAAAGTTTTAGTATAATCCGCCCAGCGAAAAACAGAAAAACTGACTGTTTCTAGTCTTTCAAAAAATAATCTTGGATTTCTAAATAATTATTTTATATATATTACGTGTAATAATAGATATTCTAAAACTAATATAATTTCATTGCTTATCCTTAAGTAATTTTATGAAATTATTATTTACCTTTATTAAATACTTACATTAAAATCTAGAATTAAAATTATTATTTCATTTAATACAAGTAAAAGCTGTGTTACTTATAATTTTAAACCACATTTTGTACTCAATATCCGTATATCTAAATTTTATATCTATCCTGTTTTATTTTCCACTATTTATGAAATATATTAACCTTTCTATTCATACTTTCAGCAGCAGGAAAACGTGTATTTTTCATCTGTAATTGTGTACTCACACGAAGACGAAAGAAGTGGAAAGCTGATAAGAAGTAAAATTGATGTGAGTACTGACACCAAACTTTATTTATTCTGTACATACCTCGAAGAAGACCTGAGTTCAAATGCTTTATTTTTTTTTAATAATTTTTTTATATTATTTATTGCATTCACAATAATATAAGCACTAGTACTTATTTATTTTACACTGTTAGATAATATATATTTATTTCTCAACAATTTTGGTAGAGTGAGTTAATATGTATATATTCTATGGGGCTTGATTGAGCATTGAAGAATCAAGAGAAGTCTTTCTAAAACAATTAATGAGAGGGAATAGAATAAAAAAATCCATCTGTCCCAGCCAGGACTCGAACCTAGATCTCCCGCTTGCCGGGCCGAAATTCTATACATTTCCTCTTTGTTCTATACATTTTTGTAATGCTTATAATAACAAAGATAATAATACATTTCGGTTTATCTCCCCCTGCCCTCGTCCCTCTCAATTTTAGCCAATAAATAACATAATAAGAACATAAAATCGAAATAGGTTTTGTATTTTAAAATTGATCACGATAGAGCGTCTAAGTCGATATTTTTGGCTTCTTTAATGTAGAAGCTATGAAGTTCGTTGTAATTTTGAAAAGTTTTCATTTTACCCCATGAGAAATTTGTTAATATAAAAAATATAGAAACCAAGTTTGGGATGCTATATGTGTTTGTGTGTGTGTGTGTGTGTGTGTGATATGCTTTTTATTACATACTCTTTAGGGAATTAATTTTTGGGTGAAATTAGGTGAAGGAGATGGGGAATTAGAGGAAGGCAAAACATTTTGTAGAACATAACACTGACGAAATCGAATTATCTAAATTTTATGTTCCACAATATTTTTAACCACAATATTCCATCTCATTAATTGTTTAAAATTTACGTGAGATAATAAACCACAACCAAATAAATATTTATGAAGTCTTTCTTATTTTGATTGTATAATTGAAAGTCTTAGGTGATCTTCACATATTTGTTAGATGCACCATTTAAGGTCCCCTCAGCATCTTTATTAATACGACATCCTCGGCTGGCTGAAATGCACTCAGTTATGGGATGGGCTGCGGTCTTCTGGGGATAATTGTTAGAAAGTTATGGCCCCAAAGTTGGCAGTTACTCCTTCGCCAGTTGCCTCCTGGAGCCTCCAGCTCCTGGAGGATATGGGAGCCGTTGGAAGCCTTTCCCTGTCGTCTCCCAGCAGAGTCTTCCAATTACAGTCTGCCACTTAGCTTCTTCTGCCCTGCTCCTGACAGATCTCGGTGCCAGTCGGGGAAACATGTCTCCCAATCACCGCCCCCGGGAACTTCCTAGAGCGTTCCCACTTGGCCTCGGACACCCCCACCTCACTTCTTCACGCTTACACTTATGTATTGAACAATAGAACACCTACAGTTCTCTACTAGAAGCTACTGGTATAATTCTTTAAAAAATAAATAAAAAATTTTATACAATAAATGCAAGGGGATAGAAAAAAAAATCTTAGTACCTTAGCCGGGACTTGAACCCGGATCTCCTGCTTACCGGGCAGGCATGTTTACCAAGTACACCACCAATGGTAGCCAAATGATTCATTATATTCCCCGCTACTAGGACTCTAAACCCCCAAGCAAGACGAATATATCGTCTTAAGCTGGAAGGAGCTGGAATTGTCAGCTATTTGAGGGAGGCTTAAAATAAATATTAAATTCTCTATGAGTTTTCTATATTTTATACATAAAAGAACCAGCTCAACATTAGAAGTTACACGTTCATAAATATCTTCCTTAGTAATTTTTTTTCTTTTAAATCCTTCAGCATATGTAGGAACAATTGCATTTAATATATATTTTTACAGATTTTTTTCATTGCTTAAATAAAACTAGGAAGTTCTTCACTCAATCTAAAATAAATTTGACTTAGTTTTCTCATTACTTTGGAAAAGAACTTTAGTTAAACTGCGTTGGTTATAATCTATCATTCTTTTATTTTGTAACACCCAGTATTTTCTTTCGCACAAAATTTTGCATGTTGAAAGGGCAGAGACATGTTGATGAACAAAAATAATCAAATGTCTGGCTTCTCCATATTGTCAGCTATTTCTTTGACTCTCGTTTTTTTTTTTTTGTTTTTTGTTTTTTGCTTTTAATTCTTATTTATATATTGTATTAGTTGTGGTATTTTATCCCATAACAAATACAATATTTATAAAATATTTTATTCCTTCTTAGCATTTAATACACTATAGCATAAAAAGAAAAATAACACTTTAATTTCTAGCTTATACTATAATAGTATTTAATATAGTATACTTTAATTTTTGTATTTATAATTTTTCTAATTATAAAATAAATAAAAAACAATAGCAGGCAAATATTTACAGATAAATAATAAAATAATGGTAAGTACACAGTTCCTGGAACAAATTTCGCAGGTAAAATATAACAGAAATATAGTATAATCCAACGGCTTTAATACATGATAACTTCTATAATATTCCATACATGTGTGCATTTCTTATACATAACATCACATATAACTACCAATATAAATAAATGTAAAATAAAATAATCATATGGCCTAAAACATGCGTAATCCAAAACATACATCACTTTTTCTGCATAGAATATCATTAACTGATAACTACTAAGCTTGTTATTTAATCCTTATTTGGGATCTTCTTGAATGTGTTTAATTTAACTAAATTATATATATANCATACGCCTGGTACATAAAATAAAAAAAAGTATGTGTTCTGTATCTCGATATTTCAGGTATTCCCTGCTACTATTCTACCAATTTCGTTCAATTATGATCAATGTTTTTCATCCATGACGTGTAAAATTTTATTTTTAAAAACTGAATACTGTGCCCTTTCACAGAACGCACACGCACACACATTAAATCCTTTTGTGTCAAACTTTAATGTAAACTCCTTAGAAAATTCTTAGTTCAAGTCGCTCTTGTGCACCTGCTAAACAAGCTTGTAACATTTTAAATGAAATTGAAATATGGCCCATCATATATATAATTATGGCCATATTATGGATGGTGTGTGGGCATATATAATTTGTTTATATATAGAAAATTGGAGCTTTATATTCTTTCTTCTAAATAAATATTATAATTCTGTTAAAACATAATTTAAGCAGGTATTTATCCATTTTTTTTTCCATCAAAAACTGATTTTTATATTGTTATTTAAAAAAAAAAAAACTGTTTTGCTATTTACAGTTTGTCACCGTTTCAAGTAAAGAAAGGTTGCTGGACTTCATCTCAGAGGATCAACTCCCTACAAACTTCGGAGGTGACGTATGCCATGACCAACAAGCCTGGATTGACTTTTTCAAGGTAAATATGACTTTTTAAGGATTTTAGCTTGAAAGCATAGATAAAATATCTCTGAATTTCATTATCTATTTTTCAGTTTTGTTGGGAGGGTGGATTCTTTGAAAGCGGAACAAAAATCAGAGTCTAAACACCCATTTTATGAGTATTTTCATCATAATAAGAATTTGTTTATTATTGTATTTTATATCAAGAAGAAACTTTATTAGGCCGAATAGATTTAGGATGTAAGTTTGAGTAATATTGTATGGTGGAGAAAATAGTGTTACAGCAAGCCATGTGTAGTATAGTTTCGGTACATGTTATAGGCTTGGCTCTTTATTCGAAAGCATGTGCTTCAAATGGACGACCTGAATGGCTGCTGGTTTTCCAGTCGGGATTCTCTGGAGAACGGCCGACAATAAAATAAAACGCCGACTTCCATCTTGAATGGGCGGCGGATCGTTAAGACCGCGTCGTCTCCAGTAGCCAGGAGGAACCTGTTCCTCGGCTGCACTTGTGCATATGACCTGCATAGTAAGGGGGCGACGATAAGGCGTCTTGGAGTACAGCAGTGTGGGCGGACGCATTATCATCGCTCGTTCCCATTAGCCCCTCCCATGTTCGAGATCGGCCGCCGAAACTCTGGAAGTATCTGTCGAATTCAGATTGGATGATGACATGTTATTGATACTGTTATGGGCTACGGGTCGATAATAATTCAGTACAGAGATGAAATAAAGTTAATGTATTTTAATAAATAAGTACAACTACAAATTACAGATAACAATCGAACCCACTGCCTACACTAACTAATAAATAAATACATAGAAAATATTAATTACTTAAATGTGTTTACTTACAAAGAGGCCTCGGGACACTTGTTAAATTGTTTGCGCTTACTAGTTACTGTCACTTATCTCTTCACTATTACCGGCACTGCTAAGGCTACGATCACCCCAACAAGACACGGGATCTGACACAGAGACCGAGACTTACTGGAAATTTTATTCTTATGTATTTTGTTCTTAAATATGTTATAGCACACATTTTAAATATTTTAGTTTTTAAAAAAATTGTCTTAAATCATATAGCAGCGAAGAAATGAGAAAATAGGATAATAATAAATAACTTTCGAAATTACATTCATAAATATTTTTCTTAACATGCATTCCTTTAAAAAGTACTATGGAATATATAAATATATAATATAAATAATTACATTTTACAACAATTTTGTTCTATTCATTTTTTGTAATGCTTATAATAACAAAGATAATAATACATTTCGGTTTATCTCCCCCTGCCCTCGTCCCTCTCAATTTTAGCCAATAAATAACATCATAAGAACATAAAACCGAACTAGGTTTTGTATTTTAAAATTGATATCACTAGAACGCCTAAGGCCATATTTTTGGCTTGTCTAATGTAGAAGCTGTGAAGTTCGTTGTAATTTTCAAATGTTCGATGACATTTCACCCCATGAGAAATGTGTTAATATACAAAATATAGAAACCAAGCTTTTGGATGCTATATGTTTGTGTGAGTGTGTGTGTGAGTGTGATATGCTTTTTATTACATACTCTTTAAGGAATTAATTTTTGGGTGAAATTAGGTGAAGGAGATGAGGAATTAGAGGAATTTAAAACATTTTGTAGAACATAACACTCACAAAATGTAATTACCTAAATTTTATGTTCCAAAATGTTTTTAAGAAAAACGTTTAGAACGGAAGATATTTATGAATGTAACAAAGGTGGTAGTATACTATCTCTTCTTCCTTTCTGGCGATCTGACAGCCAGACTTTTCCGGGTTACTCGATAAAACTGTATATTCATTTTTATATATTCCATCTTGACATAAGAAATGTTCTTAGGTTTTGCAGATCCTTCATTCGGACATTTTTTTAGGAATGGGATGTTAAACTGCCTATTTTCCGAATCTTTAGTACTTCTAGTAGTATCGAAAAATTAGTTTTTTTTTTTTTTAAATAATTAATCTTTATTCATCCTTTTCATCATTTATGTTTGATTATGAGTAGTTGTCTTCTACTTAGCATACTGTCAAACACTCGTGGCACTAGTATGGTTTTATTTACTGCTCACGAGCCTAAGCATAGCCTGCACCTCCTTAGTAAGCAGACATGTTGTCTCTGACAACACTCGCTCCATCCCTGTTACGAGAATCGTATGTAAATAATCAGTCATATACGACAAGTAATGCATTCAGAGTTGTAGGAAGTAAGATCTATTTCTCCATTAAAGTAAGGTACACGAAGGCCGTACAACATTCCTCGAAGGGAGTGCATACAAAATGCATGAAGTCTCCTCTAAGGAATCATTTTTAGATTCAACTTGAGAAACTCTAGGACTCTTTACGAGGGCCCTCATTCGTGCGGCGAATTTCGGTGAATATTTAAGGGGATAAATGGTATTGGAGAAGATCTGTGAGCGCCCGGAGGGTGGTGGGGGGTTCACATGAATAAATCATATTAAAGGGAGATGGAAGTAATAAAGTACAAATGTCCGGGACTCGAACCCTTGGGAAACCCACTGAATCACAAATGTTTACTTCATGAGCCGATAATTTAAAGTTTGCTATGGCGTCTTACATCATCCCCGCCAATATTATTCATCAGAAAAAATAATCAAACCCTCCAGAATCTGTAAACAGATATACTTTTCTTTTCCAGCACTTCACTGTTGTTTGCGTGATTCTTTAACCATACCAATAGTCCTATAGTATTTTTTTGTTGGTTTTTTAGATATGGAAATAAAAATCTCTATATCTCAGTACTAAAATATTATATCTAAGTAGTTTGACCAATAAAATATTACCTTGCAAGTTTGAAAAGAGATTAATATTTATAAACCATAAGGACACTTTCATCTTCACATTTTATCGGGAAATATTTGTTCAGAAAGAAAATTCAGGAGGGATTGAAAGATATGATAATTAGATGGTGGGGGGTGGCTGTATTATTCCTGTAACTATATTTGTATGTGAAAAAATTTCCTTGGTCACTTCCAATCCTATGAGCACTTTTTTTCTGGAATAACATTTAGAGAAAATAATTTTAAATGCCATTTTAGGATTTTTTGTGCCCAAGTCACTTAATTTATAGGTAACGAGTATCCTAACCCATTCAAAAGATGAAAGAATGTCATCATAAATATTGGTAATTATATAATTGATTACATTTATTTTAAAAAAAAAAAAAAAAAAAAAAAAAAAAAAAAAAAAAAAAAAAAAAACTGAAAGCATATATGGTTTTAGAAAGATTTTATTTCACTAAGTAAAGCCTGTCATTGCCATGTTTTTGTGACGCTCCAAATTCAGCTATGAAGTAGAAATTATTCTTTTTACATTAGTGGAAGCGTTATTTGTATGTTATTTTATTTATTCATTATTTTCCTGGTGATGCTCATACCCCGATTATAGCTTCTACTTCTCCCCTGAAGTTCACAGCACGAAATTGTAACTTCTCTTTTTATTTTGAAAATCATTCTGCGCATTGTGCGTGCAAGCTTTGTTACTTGTTACTGCAACCAATGTGTGCAGTCCGAATCGGAACAAAGAGTCACCAATAAAATCACGACCTTAGAAACATTTTGGTCAGTTTTTGAGGATTCAGTCGTGGACGCCGCGATAGCCCAGGTAATCCGTTCGGGTATCGCAATCCTGGCTTTCCCCAGAGCCATGGATGTTTAGACTAGAATGGCTGCATGAAGAATGCTTCTCCCTTTCATTTTGGAAGACTTGTATTCCCTTCATAACCCTAAGGGGATGAAAGAGAGATGATAAAAAGATTCAGTATTGCTTCTAGTATTTTACAGAACTTATTTTACTACTATTAATTTGTGGTGCAAATTAATAGTTACTTCTATTAAATTTATTCAAATTTTTTAAACTTTCTCTACCACAATTTAAAACAATTAGCTCAGCGAGAAAGAGCGTTTTATTTGGTACTCATGAGTAGTGCTGAGAAGTCTTTGGAATAGGCGTAACCTTCCCAATGATAGTGTTCCCGCGTCACCTTTGTTGTTGATGACTGCCGTACGGTTACGACTATATCGTCCACTCTCGCTTGTGAGTGGGAAGGCTGTCCAGGAAGACTTTAAGAGCTCCAATAAAACCTCTAGAGAAATGCATATGGAAGACACCCTATCTAGGAAGGTCGGGTCGTAGGACTCTGTCCGAGGCCCGTAGGAGAAAAAAAAGAGAGTCGCCATAACATCTCAGGTGCAGCGACCCATAGTTTTTACAACGCGCCGTCAGTCCGTTTTATTGTTGTGTTATTCTGTTCTTCTTTTATTTTTCCCCCAGAGGTGGGCCTGTGGTGCAGATCTACCTGACTGAGAGGATATCAATGAATTTAGTTTGGTTTTTTTAATGAAACAAATTTCTGTAAGTTTCAACAGCGTTTCTTTAGTAAATTGGTGAATAGATCTTGCATTGTATATTAGTGCGATTAGCGATTTTTTTTTTACTCTATTGGGCTGTTTTTCAGAACTAAACGGTGATGTAGAGTTATTAGATGATTTATTTGGGGTTCGGTCAAGGTAGATAAAAAAAAAAATATATACAATTTAAAAAATGTATTTTTTTTTAAATTATCTGCCAACGTTCCGTCTTACATTATAAGCCATCTTCAGGGCTATGATGAAGACGAGAGAGGACGTCCTGTCCCTAACTTCACATTTTTCATGACTCAAGGTGATGTAGAGTCTTTGAATGGTGTCACCTCATCGCAACCTTCCTTCTATTTATTTTTAAGAGACAGGTTACATGAACAAAAATTTATTCTTGTAATTCAAATAATAATGTTAATTGTTTACTTAAAAAGTGCATTACTTTTTTTTTTTTTTAGAAAATGCTAATAATATAATGCTAATATAAAAAAAAAATGAATGTAAGGGTGGGAAGATACAAGTACATAAGTATTTCCAATGCGCAAAAATACGAGTAATCCAAGCCTTTTTTTTTTTTTTTTTTTTTCTGTGTTAGCCTCCCTTGCAACCACTAAGGGTCATTGGAGGGAGGGGCTATCTACAGGTTGCCACCCTATTTTAAACACCCATGGCTCAGGACAACCTTCTATATTATAAATAAAAGATTGACCTGGGCGGGATTTGAACCCGCGACGTCAGGATTGCGAGACCCGTACGGATCCCCTGAGCTATCCCGGCGCCCCAAATCCAAGCCTTAAAGATTAGTTATTGCTATAAACTATGGATTTGAGCCTAAACAGAAGACCAGTTTGCTAAACTCGATCGAATACCTGAGGTACATCCAAACAGCGCATGGACAGTAGTGATTCCACACGAGGGAAGAGGAAATGTAGTGTACAGCACGAAACTGGCGTGTCAAGAAACTGCTCTAGGACATGACAGGTCTAAAGGATCTCAGTGAGCAGTAAACGTTTGCTGAAGAGGCCAAGGAATCTTCTATAGGACGCAATGGGGTCGTCCATGGCTCTTGAGTATTCTGCGAGTAGCACTCCAGAGGGGTTCATCACCTACAGAGAGGGGCTCTTGAGTATTCTTGTAAGCAACATTACAATAAAATAACCAATTCTCAAAGCAAATTTATGATTAAACTAACAAATAAGTTCTACCAATAAGAAACATTCATTTTCATAGGCTTTTTTATAATATTGACATGGAAAATTATTAGTTTATTTTATGAAATCTGTAAGTACTGATACACTATTTCCCTTTATTAACGCTTGATTTAGTGAATGTTACTTAAATTCACTTAAATGGTACATTTTAAGTCAATAACTATTATGACGTAATACCCGTGTAGGGTTATCTGTGGAACAATGCAATTGACGTCCATTCCCAAGGTCGTGGTTTCCATCAAGGTGGTGGTCACTATAATTTCCTTTGGCTAATAAGAAATTAAAGCTGTTACTCCTGAGCCTTTACGAAGTCAGATATTCTTTAATATCTTTATATTATTTTTTATCATAAATAAAATTTGGTCGGCTAACCCTACTTCATACTAAAGATATGCCTACAACCTCATTAGTACATCCCTACTGGAAATTAAAGACCGAAGCCATGAAAACCAAAATGGTGGAGCAATAAGTATCTCATATTTATAAATACTTCTTCCGTACTTGAACATTTCGAAAAGTTTATTTTCGCCGAGCTTTCGCACATCATCTTATGGCTTCTTCAGGGCTGAATAGTGAATTAGACAGCGTTATGAAGCCATCGTAGACATCGATGTAATTTTCGCTTATTCGCCATTGAGCCTTGAAAATGGCCAAGTTCAGAAAAAGCTAAAAGGTTATTTCCACCACCAATGAATATAGAACTGTCATACCTTCCATTGTCCGTCTTCATTGGTTTCTGTATGTATTCGGCCAGAAGATGGACAATGTCCGAAAGCGCTCACCAACAGATGATTTGCAGAAACCAATGAAGACGGACAATGGAAGGTATGACAGTTGAGAAAAAGTATTTATCAATATTTTTGAAAACCGTGGTCAATGCCTACTTGAACAATGGTAAATTATGTTGTTTTTTTTCAGCTCTGCCAGTCATTGGTTTTAAGTAATGTGTTTTACTAAAACAGAACAATTAATGATCTTTGTCCAAAATTTATAGCAGTAAATTATTTTTAAACTGATCTAAAGTGAGAGCAAAAAAGAACGGGTTGGGGTCTCTTTTATGAAATCAATAAGTACTCATAAAATAGTTCTCTCTATTATCTCTCTTGATTTAGTGAAAGTGACTTAAATTCACTTTAATGGTACATTTTAAGTCAATACCTATAATAAATACTCTTTTACCTATATTGCCTCTACTCTTTTACTTATATTGCCTAGGTATCTATATAGTTTTTGCCTGTTTATAGAGCAGCAGCATAGAGGGATGGAGTACATATGTCAGGTGCTGATCGTCCCCATCACCATGGACTCTGTTCCTGTCTGCTCTTGTGGAAAAGTCACGTCCTGCCAACAGTAGTCACAGGCCATGACCCCTGACCCCGTGTCATTCGGTGGCTCTCTCGAAGCCGGGTTTCTCCTCTCCCATAAATTCCTGTCGTTCTGTCCTAAAGTATCACTCTCGTGTAAGTCTTGTACCATCCCCTCATTCTATGTCTCTGCCTCCCTCGAGAAATATCCTTTTAGATTTCTCTCGCTTTTACAACACTTAAATATAGTTATAAATATGACTTTTCCTGTACTTCTTCTGTGTTGTTTATTTTCACCTTGACTTGATGCATTGTTACGACCTTGTTTTTGTTTTTGGACATAGCTGCATATTTAAATTTTATTTTATTTTGTTTTATTCTATAGTTCATAAAATAAATAAAAAATTGTTTATTTCTACCTCATTTTTCTTAATTTCAAGACTTCGTATATTTAATCGCTTTTCAAATTAGGCTGTTATTGTAATGATGAAATTTGGCAAATCTGAAAGAATTGCATTTTATGCTCTCAAAGGAATCCTATGTCCATATAGGTTTAACCCACTACACCCCCTCCCCCTCTCTCTCTCTCCCTCCCCTTCCCACTGCCTCTCCACCAATAATTTACCTGTACAGTTTACGCTTTTCGGATGTGATGGACTTATGTATTTTAGAAGATTTCACAAAGTAAAATCAAGGTATTCACGTTGTACCATTAAGTGATTTTCGAAAATTTTCAATAGTACCTCACCGACCCTACATTGAAGAAGTTATCAAATATGATCCGTCTAAAAAAACACTTAAATTTACCTGCTTGGCATCTGGTGTCCGCAACTTTTAAAAAACCGAAAACTTAATCGCTATTTTTTTTAAATCCTACAGGGAGCTAGAAAAAAAAAACTCTACCTCAGCCGGGGATCGAACCCGAGTCCTCCACTATCCAGGCGGGTGCGCTAACCAACTACGCCACCAAAGGAGCTGAGAATAATTTGTTCTCCTTTTTACAAACCATTGAATAATTTTGTTGACAGCTAAAATCGGCTGTGGAAGGCAAAGGGGATAAGATGGATAAATAAATTTATATTCTTACTATATTCGTTATTATTTTCGTTCAAAAACATGTATAAAATAGTTGGTAACTGTAATTTTATAACATTTATATTCTAAAATATTTTGCATAAACACTTTTATCATGGAAGTAATTTAAGAATAAAATTTCTTGTCTATGACTTCTAAGAATCCTAAATGTTTTATAATAAAGAGACTAAATTCTATATTCAATCTAAATATTTCAAACTATTAAATAAATTAATTTTTGATTCGAATCAGATTATAGGAAAGGGGGGGTGGAAGAGGAATAAACTTATAATATTTATATAAATTTTTTTATTTGAGTTTCAGAAATCTTTGTAGGACATAATAGAGGCCAAACTATTTTTCCAAAGATTATGTTCCATGAATTAAAAAAAAAAGATGTTTATTGAATAATATATTTAACTACGATGGCTGAGTGTCAATCTTACTATTCTATCGCGGCCAGTTTAGTGGACCATGGTTTAGTGTTTTTAGAACATTATTCTCTTCAGCTTATAAGATATAATTCGTCATTTACTTTTATTTTTTACCTTCTTTTGTGAGACCTGATAATCTGCAGATCTTATCTTGCACAAGGAAAAAAAAGTGACAGATGCTTTTGTTTTGAATATTTGAAAGCGATTTTGATATTTTCGTAAAAAAGAGGGTGGGGTTTTGTGTATAATAATATTCCACTGAAAGCTGGTAGCACTGCTTGAAATTCACAGCCTTTTATTTATTTATTTATCTCCGTTTGCTTTGAGCGGTATTCCTGCGGGATTAGCAAGGATCTCTTGTGAGTCCTGAGATCGGCGAGAGCGGGGGTACGCCGACAGACAGAGAGTGGTGCCAATATGCAAATGAGTAGACTGTCATGACTGCTTCAAGGGCTGCAATAAGGGAAGTTTTTACTTTTATTGTTTGTCTTCACTTTTGAGCTGTTGTTGGCCCCGCCATTCAACCCCCCCAAGCACTCGAAGTTTGTTCATCCCCTAGTGAGCCATCTCCAACTCATCCAGAAGTTCATATATAAGTTAGCTAGCCCGCCTGCTGAAACCACCAGCGAATTTCTCGTCAACAAATAAGCCATCAAGTTGGTTTTACAAATTTAGAGAGGCCAATTCTTCAAAAATTTTCTCTAATATTTGTATAAAATTGTCTAAGCGCGCTCTATCGTCCGTAATTTATTGCACTATGTATATTTCAGCTTATCTTTGCCAAAAGTTTGGATTTTGGCTTTGGATATTTTAAAGAATAATATTAACGTTAACGAATAACATCTAAGTAACTGTACATATTTTTAATGATTATTCATTTAGAAGAATTTTCGGAGTTGCGTCACTGGCCTTTTTCTCCCTCATGTCAATGCCACTTACAGCCATTGAACAACATTGTGAGCAATTACAAAATGTAACCTTACTTATAGAATGTAACTACCAAATAAAAAAAAAGAGAGACAAACTGTTAATAATGTAAGGATTAATAACAATATTTTTGGTTATTTATTTATTCGGCCTAACAAAATTCTTCCATTAACGTGATTTATGTGCATCTGTTTGTAAATTTGTTTAGATTACACTGCTCCTGTCTGATAAGTCACTGTTATAGAGTGTCTTGTATTCTACCAGGTAACACTCGAGTGGATAAGGAATAATGAATGGAAGCCAATTATCAAAGAGATTTACGATACTTGACAACATCTCATTCATATCTCCCTGGGATGAATTTCATTCAATATTTTATCATTTCTCTTCACAGACATTGATTAAGAAGGCCGATTGAATAAGTTGGTTGATTGATTAACTCGACCAATAAATTTAGACTCCACTAATTTCATACTTTCGAATACAATTGCTTGTATAAATAATAATATTACTTCTACTATCCCGTAGCATTGCATAAAGTAATATATATTTATTCATAATATTATTATGTATATGTGTATGTTTGTGTGTGAATCATAATGATGTTAGCCTTTTTGTAATTATAATTTTCTACTATTTTGAATTTGAGATCATATAAATTAATTACCAATATGTATCCTCATCCTTAAAATAGTATAAAATATGCTGGATTCTCCTGCTAACTGAAGACTGTGAGCATTGAACCAGGTACATTTGGTTTAAACACCAGACCAACACCTTGCTATTTATATTATATTATTTTAAATAAGGTATGACAGTTGAGA
>KZ806904.1:14002-25565 GCA_000696205.2 Oncopeltus fasciatus | reverse complement strand
AATATAATTATTTATATATATTATTAATGCTTATGAAAGCCTTTCTTGCAGGAGCAGCATATTTTAAGAAGATTTCTTATTCTTCATTGAATAGGATATAGATTAGAGTAAACAATTAATTTTACTTTAAATGTAAATTGGAGCATAAAGGGAAAAGTAAATATCACTGCCTAATTCTATACTGACCAGTTGGGGAGAGTTTCGACGGAGGTGCTCAACCCTTCTAGTTCTATTCTTAAACATCATTTTAAAAATCTTTGATAAACTTTTTTATAAACATTCAAAAATATATAGAATATTAAGATTTTTTTTTAAATTTCCCCACTTATTTTCTTTTCTAGAAATTTTTGTCAAAATACATTGAGGATTATTCAATCTATTTGGATTTTAAATCCTTCCTTCTGACCATACGATTTCAATTGGAAATTAACTAATTCGAGTTTTTTTCATTAGAAAGCTTAAATTATGCATTTTATTAAAAAAAAAAGAAAGGGTTTCTTACCCATTTTCGAAAGTGCATTTACTATTTCTCATAAAAATCTCTTTTCGTAAAAGTTTAGTTCATATATTTATGAATTTTAAAAATCTATCGAAGATATCAAACATTTTTTCTTGGCTCTTTATGTTGGTGTAGACTATTAATTAAAAATTCAAATTAATTATTGTATTACTGCTATTTACAAGAAAAAGCTTTAATACAGAGTCAGTATACCGGACGCTTGAGAAATCTATATAGAATAATACGTATATAATTTTGATCGGATCTCATTCTTATCTTGTCCTAAGCAAGTAGGGAATTGAAGAAGTTTTAAAATTCGCGTCATGGCACCAACGCAAAAAACTTTATTTCCTCTGGGAAATGTAAAAAGTTACTGGGCTATCCTTTAGTCCGTTCCAGTTCTGTTTTAGCTTACCCGATTCCCTTATTCTTGTTTATCATTTGCTCTTGAGATATGTCCACATTTAATGGAATATTTACACCACACCCTCGTTCTTGGTACCAACGGTCATACAAAGATTTGTCTCTTTACACGCGTATCTCTGCAGTACACGTACAGATGGCTGCGTGTCTGGTTCTCTTCTCCTCTCATACGACAGGCTCAACTCTCTTGTTGCAGATTCATAATGGAGCGGTCGGAGATGCTCTTCAGGGAGGTAGATAATACGGCCCGCAAGCTCGAGGATTTGGTGGACAAGAGGCGGGAGAAGTTGAAGGACATCGCGAGAGTTCGGGCTCTCGAGAAGGAAACTGAGCAGGTGAGAACTTCTACCTTTAAATTTCTTTTGAATCCTATTTGAAGATAACCAAAATATAACCTTTCTTTACTCTAGTTTTCCTATATGAACGAAATTTGTTAGACGGCCATACTGTTATCCTTTAAAGACTTGGAGAACTAACTCTCCAAGACTATAATTCTCAATTAAATATCTATTTTCTGAATTATAACTTAACATTTTACATGTTCACTTATTTTTAAATCCCAATAACCATGCCTCCTAATTCAAAAAGTAATTGATAGACCAATGATTATTAATATTTACATATAATAAGCTAAGAGATTAAAGAAAAATTTAGGGATTTTTTTTTACCACCTCATCTAAAACATTGGCTTTTCATGCTTTAACACATTGAAGAGAATTGCGATGTTTAAAAGAAATTTGTCTATACGCGTCCCCAATCCGCTACCAAATAATTTATATAAAAATTGTATTTCTCAGTGAACAGGCAAAAAACGTATTATACTTTTTGATATTATAGTAAATTTTATTTAACTTGTGAAAAAAATAAAAATAAAAATTCAAACTTATTCTATTAAAAATTTACCAATTTTTAAATTTGGACAATTTCAACAAATATTGGGAATACCTTAGGGAATTCTAAGTAAAGCTACAATAAGTATAAAAGCAATATAAATTATAACTGGGAACCTGAATGTAAAATCTTTTGAGGGAAAATTGAATAAACAAAAACTTTTTCGCTTTCCATAGAGGCTTTAATTGATTGGCTGAATACAGAAACAAAGTAAACTCGTGATCATAGAGGCAGAAAGACAAATATTGTCGAGAGTCTTTGAAACCGAATTAAATTATGACGTAATAACTTCACTTATATCGAATGGCTATTCCGAATATATGGAGTTCTTCTAATACAGTAATTCAACTAGAATTTGCAAAGCCTGAACATTTTACTTAGCCACCTGAGAAATAAATAAATAATTTGGGTGGTAAATGCTTCCTAAGGAAGTTCTGAGTAATGATGGTGCCTTATGGGTGCAGAGCTTGTCAAAAGTCATCGGGAGACATATACACAATACAGTTACTCACTGAAATAGAAACAACTTACACAAAATGTAAGAGCAATAAGAATGCAAATAGTAGAAATTTCAGAGGAAGATCGGTAGCCTTTCTGTCTCATCGAAATTAGCCCTTGCGAATGAAATCGGCTGGTCTATCTTGGCTAAGTAAACAGTTCAGACAAGAGCTGATAACACTTATAAAGCCGTTACGCTAATAGTCTTGTAGGGTGGATTTATTTGGGAGGGAGGCTGGTGGACACACCGGTCAATCTGAATAATTCATTAAACTCCCTCCCCCTGGAATCTGTCTTAATGCCCGATCGAGATGGCTATCTCCTCGAGGGAGGCATTGCCTGCGATGGAAGGCGGCTTTCGCACTCGCCGATCGCCGGCTATCTGGCTCGTGGATCGGTGGTGGGGAGTGCTGCCGTCAAGTGAGGTCAGCGGGCAGGCCGCGGTGAGATGGAAAGTGCTTGATAGCAGGCGGTCTCCTCCAACCCTTCCATGTTATTCGATGGCCGATCCTCAATAGCCGTACTTCTTCCATACCCTTGTTTTCTCCACACTTTGCCCCACAGTTTTCTAAACCTCAGAGGAAATTGGCTCTACAACTAACAAGCACGCGTAAAAATGCATATGTAGTGTTGTACCTTCATGGACGGTGAGTGATGTGACCACTCACATATCCTTATCTGAGGTGCATGGCTTAGCTTTAGCTTAGTTTTAAACGACCGGCCAAACAAACGCACAATACATATAATCAGCTTAAAATAATATGTATAAATATATAAATGTGTGTGGGTATATGCATATATATATATATATATATATATATATCTATATAAACGCACGATACTTTTGTGTATATGTTTATTTTTGAATGACCTCAATTTGTTACACACTTCTGTGCAGTATCCATAGTAGGGTGGATGGAGATTTGAGAATTTTTTTTTTAAATCGCGTGAACAGACTTTTTTTTTCACCTTTCCTCTTGAAACTTCTCTGAAACCAGCGATTGATTTTTTGTACAATTTGAACGGATTAGTACAATTGGGTGCTCCTTAATTTTAATATGGACTACATGGCGTTTGAGGTGTAAGGGTTGTTTTTGAAACGCTTTCAGCTATACGAGTCTGAGCGGAAAAACGCGAGTACGCAATGTTCGGCTAAAGAAAGCGATCTAGTTTCTCGTGGAGACGAGAAGTAGTTATTTCTTGACAATTAGACAGACTATGACGATAATTCTGTGGAAATTACAAGTCAGTTGCTCATTACACGTTACTTAGCCAGTGTAACTGGCCATGACGGCCGAAAACCACAACTGTCGGTGTTTATGTGGCTCCAAGCACACTTTCCCACATGTATACAAGTGTCCTGTCATTTTTGAGTCCATATTGATTGCCGGCCAATTGATTACAAATCAATTTAAAAAAAAAACATAAAAAAATACCTTCCGTTGTCCAATACGAAGGCCATTAGTCATTTCCCTTGGCTTGATTTTCTCTTCCCTGAGGTCTTACCGATTGGTTGAGGAAATCCCGGACTTACAGACAAACACACAATCGAATGACGTTTCACCTGCCCTAGGCCTATGGCTTCTTCAGCTAACCTACTTTTCCCCTGGGGTGAGCCTCTCCGAACGTCCGATGACCATTCAGTCACTTTCTCCAACTGTCTGTCTTCGATTCATACTCCACCCCAGCCAGAGTTTTTCCCCATATTCTTTTCTCACAGTGTAAACTAATTTCGTCATCAGAACTTCCTAATTCCTATCACCGGGTTTGTTGTTTTTTTAATTTTTAAAATCTTTAATGCGCTTTCTTAAATGGAAGGAAAGCAGGAAATTGCAGTTTTTAAAATTGGTATAACCCGTATTACTTTGGTCTACGCCCATCCTCAACCAGGAGAAGGACTACATTTTTCGAAATCCGGGCCGACGATTTTTTTGAAAGTTAGCCCTCTTTGTTAGGAGGGAATTAGATCCTGATCAAATCACTTTGTGCTCCAAATCAAAAGGCCCATAACTATTTGAAATGGATATACCCCAATTCGGAACGCTATTTGATCAACGGTTCTCTTCCTCAAACGAAGAAACCTGTCATTAGTCTCTTTCGTTTCTTATCATTGAGGAGTATATCAGTCGTATCGATCAGCTGAAAATGAAAAAACTTCTGAAATTCCGATTGGCTGAGTCATTGACATATAGGGATTCAGCTGATCAAAAAATACATATACGAACAGCTTTTTCTGGTAGTAAAATGTTTTTAATTCGCATTCAAGTTCCTAAAAAAAATATTACTCCACTTTTAAGATTTTTATTTAACTTTTACTCTTTTAAATTTTTTTTTTAAATTTTCATCACCTTCAACGTTACTTAAAATAAACAATATACAAATCCACCTATCATGCAGGAGGTCCATTATCTTTGCAGATAACCTGGAGGTTATGGATCTGCGTAGATAATGTACGAGCCCTACGTAGAGCTTAGCACACTAAATTACACACACACACATGTTACATTCGTTAATTTATTCCTTTATAAGCGTTTTTCATAAATATTTTATGGAACATAATCTTTAAAAATTATTTTTTACACTCACTGTGTTCTGCAAACGTTTATTAACTCAAATAACAATGAAGCTACTACAACTATAATTTTTGTTCTCACTCTAAATCCCCCCCCCCCTTTCTTCAACTTGATTCCAATTAAAAAAGAAGTATTAATTTAAAAGTTTGCAATAAAATACGGCAAAACTGTTAAAAATTCTATTAGTACATGACTTATTTCCTCCGCTTAATTTTTAGCCCTATGAAACATTAAACAAACCTTTATATAAAGACACAAAAAAAATTACGATTTTTGTAAATGTAATTTATTATTACAAAACGTAGGTTTTAGGGGAGGGAGGCGGTCAGAGATGAATGGGATTGTGAATCATATTAATTGAGACTATCTCAGACCATCATATTAATTGAGGTTATTCAAGGATCTGATTGTAGTAAGGGTGTTGGAAATATCGAAAACTCAAGAGGTTTTTGCGCTGCTATCTTCCCGTTAGAATCTGACTGCTTTCATAACCTTACTTGCTAAAATAATCTGGATTTAACTCTCTTGCGGGTGACTTCATATTTTTAAGAGATGAAATCTTCATTATGAAATCCCTTTTCGAAATTCCCAAGTTAACTGAACCCCTTAAAGTTTTTTTACCCTTGTCAAAATAACTTGTTAGAAAAAAAAAAGTTTCCATTCATTAGATTCTATTAAATATTTTTTAAACATCATTAAAAACGAGAAAATTATTGATTTTGAATTTATAGAGCTAAAAAATATTATAGAATTATTTGAGCTTTAACTAAGTGATATTACATAACTAATATAGTAATATTTCTATTTAATATACATTTTCATTCCCATTTATTAATTATTTTGATTATTTTATTACTGTTTTAGCTNATATATATATATATATATATATATATATATATATATATATATATATATATATATATATATATATATATATATATATATATATATATATATATATATATATATATATATATATATATATATATATATATATATATATATATATATATATATATATATATATATATATATATATATATATATATATATATATATATATATATATATATATATATATATATATATATATATATATATATATATATATATATATATATATATATATATATATATATATATATATATATATATATATATATATATATATATATATATATATATATATATATATATATATATATATATATATATATATATATATATATATATATATATATATATATATATATATATATATATATATATATATATATATATATATATATATATATATATATATATATATATATATATATATATATATATATATATATATATATATATATATATATATATATATATATATATATATATATATATATATATATATATATATATATATATATATATATATATATATATATATATATATATATATATATATATATATATATATATATATATATATATATATATATATATATATATATATATATATATATATATATATATATATATATATATATATATATATATATATATATATATATATATATATATATATATATATATATATATATATATAATGTTACATGAAAGTTACTGTTCAGGTTGTAATTAAATATTGAATGTATCTGTGCAAATAGATATTTAATTAATCTTAAGACATTAAATTTAAAATTAAGTATAGATAATAAATGCATATTCAGCTTCGAAAGAAACCTACGGATCAGAACTCTCGTGGAACATTGAAAAAAAGTGTTTTGACAGGACATTAATTACAGAGTACCACCAACGGAGAATTAGAGCGACATCTGGCGGATTTGTCGAGTACTACACACTTACACATGTAAACATGTGATCCCCATTTGTCGAGCCACGTGGTGAGAGGATATTGGTTAACTATCGATTTTCACTTAGCCCTTCTCTATTACTTTCATTTTTCTCCGTTCAGCGTCCATCCATTGATTTCCGTGCAGTAGCTTGAAAAAAAATTGTTAGGGATTATAACCAAAGTTTTTGTCTAAATTTTAGGTCTTCTTCAGGAAAAACGAGTTCATGAAGGAAAATAAACTTCTGCTATAAAATAAATAAATTATGACTGAAATTATGAAAAATGAAAATACAAAGAGTCATAAAAAAAATTATGACATTAAAAAATGCAATGAATTTTCTTGTATTTTCATCGCATTATTATTAGTCATTTATCCAATACAGATTGATTCACGTTTTATCATAACTTTTGTTCAGCTGGTCCGCTCTGTAATTTTTCCATAATTTTAAGCCCGACATTAATTTATTAATTATTGAAGTTTTTTTGTTTTTTTTTAGTGAGCTATTACTTTAAAACTATGCTATGAAAATTATGACATAAATATATAATTATTGAACAAAAAATGATATCGCAGAGAAAATAAATGTTAATAATTTGTCTAAGATGATTTTAGTTGGGGTTCGGTCAAGGCAGATCTAAAAAAACACAAATTTAAGAAATGTATTTTTTTAATAAAGGATTATCTGCCAACGTTACATTGTAAGCCATCTTCAGGGCTATCATGAAGATGAGAGAGGACGTTCTGTCCCTAAGTTCACATTTCCATGACTGACATGGTTAATAATTAGTGAATAAACGTATTTAAGACATATTAATAAACAATAAGACTTATAAAAAAAAACAAAAAAAAAAACACTCCTCATTATTTTAAACTTTGGATAATACTCAAAAATTTTCCAACGTTAAAATGGAATGTAAAATTGAGAAAAAATATAAACCAAAAATATAAAACCTCCAATGCCGATTAATTTCTTACAGTATAAATTCTTAATGGACGTTCCCTATTAACCGGATTTTCTTTCTCTTTCCTGTTTTTTTCTCTCTCTATAACTCTCCCTGTGGGAAAGAGAAATATAGCTAATAGTTTATGTTTGTGTAATGGGCAGTTTGCCCATCTGAGGATACAAAATCTGTGAAGAAGAGCAAGAGAATGGTGGAGAACATGTGTATAAATTGTTAGAAAAACCCCTAAGCGGAAGGGCGGTATCTGGATACAGAAAGCAGTGCGTGGCTAGAATGAGCACTGTGTGTCCTGAAGGCATTGACGGATCATGATGGCAGCCCTTGTTCTGTGACCGCTCACTGAAGGTGGCCGTAGTTGGCGGAGAAACCAACCCTTCCTCACGCCATTTTCTCTCTACTCTCTGTCTGTCCCGTTCGGCTGGGAATGCACTTTCCAACGATCCCCAATGCGCTGTTTACATTGTCTACTGCTGGGGAAATTCGCCGAGGCCTAGTATGCCACTCTGCAGTTGGCGCTGAGGGATAAAACCCACAGAAGAGGGTTGGAATTTCAAAATTCATGGATTCATTCGTTTATGTAAACTCTGCCGAATTTTTAGAATTATACTATCTTGAAATTATTAAAAATTAAAGGACTTGATTTTAAAAAACTAGTACAGTACTGTGTTCTGCAAACGTTTATTAACTCAAATAACAATGAAGCTACTACAACTATAATTTTTGTTCTCACTCTAAATCCCCCCCCCNACTCAACTGCATTAATGTATATTTGTATTTGTATTTCAAGTTAGATATTGATGTATCCCAACCACAATACGCTCACATTAGCGTTCTTGCCTTTCCTAAACGTTAAAAAAAACGCCCTCTTTTGTAAATATTTTCGGTTAAAAACCTAGTATTAACTTAATATTATAGAGTGTTTGTTCGGCCGAAACCACTTTTTGAATTTTTCATTTTATTTATTTATGAAGTATTAGATTCCCTTTCAACCACTTAGTATCATTAAGGGAGGGGCTATCTACAAGTTACCATCCCATTATAAACACCCATGGTTCATGTTTATAATAATTTCTCAATAATAGCTTGCCCGCAGCGCCAGGATTGCGTGACACGAACGGATCCCATGAGCTACTCTGGCGCCGCTAACTACATTTTTAACTCTCTATACTCTTTATATCTCTCTACAAACACTTTCTTTCTTCTTTCTCTATACCTATTGGTTCACTGAGGCAAAGGTTTGGAGCAATTTTTCTCGCATTAGTTTTTACATCTATTCCGAAGAACAAGCAGTAAAGCTGTGCCACTTCTGCAAATCCAAAATTGTTTTCGAACCTAATAGAAGAACCTCTAAATGTTATCTCAATTTTCAGCTCAAGGGCGGTGTAGATTCATATTTTAAAAGCTCTCTAAACATGCGAATATACACTCGTGCACATTTTGCATGCAATATGAAAAATTTTGCATAATGTATAATATTATAAAATTACATTTTGAACCCATTTTGATTTTTTTTCCGCAATGCCAATAATACCGAAAATATTAGTATTTAAAATTATAAAATTTCCCCTCCCCCCTTGAACAGTTAGCGAAAAGAACTTTTACCTAACAAGCATTTTATATATATATATATGTGTGTGTGTGTGTGTGTGTGTGTGTGTGTGTGTGTGTTTTATTTTATAAAATATATTATACATTTATTTCATTATCTCTTGTCTCTTATTGGGCTAGGAGGTTATAGTCCTGTAGAAAAAACATTGTTTATTACTGCAGGGAGATAGCTGTAACAAGAGACTTTAACAATTCCTTACATGTGCAGACTGGCTGTTCGACTCCTGCGGCGCGATAACTCAAGTCTGAGCTGCGTGACCGCCCCTTCCTTCTGGGGCGTGCAGGGGATTTATGTCTGGCTTTCCGAAGCCAGTCCTCGACGGCTTCTGAAAGCTGAATGGACTATCTGCTCGCGGTCCAAAGTCTACCGACACATCCCCTGTACATACGGGCATATACCACTTCACCCCTCCTCGTATGCCCTGCAGAATAGCGCTGTCTCTCGACTTATTGTGCTCTGGACGACACTGAGGATGATGTAAAGGTTTTCTTGTAATATTTTTCATGAGAACGGTCTTCTAGATTTATGCAATGGAGTAAAAATATTAAAGGGTATTTATAGGGCGTAATAACCTATAAGTTGATTGCCCTTCAATGATCTACTACTACTACTTATATAACTCTTTATTTAAAAAAAATTATTATGTACCTATTTTATACTTTATAATTTTTGATGGGGTACATAATAATAGTCCTATCTCGTCTATCCCGGGACGTAACCCGTCCTCAGAGAGGAGCCCAGGTTAACCCGCGATAGACTATCTGGCACCCATCTTCTCCTTATCCTAGGATAAGAAGGAGACCAGGCAGGGAGTCAGGGAAGGAGTGAGAGGGAGTGAAGAATTCCAGTGCATTCATTCCCTTGAAGTATAATACTTACTGTTGCAGATAAACTGGTATAGAAGGAAGAATATCAAGGATCCAATGGCTGCACCCTGTAACCGAAAATTTATCCAACAGCTTAGAAAGTGTTGGAAGAAGGCTGATTGGAGAGTACCATAGAATGGTGGATTAACCAGATTTGAGAAATAATGTCTGAATATCTCCAGAGGGATTAGAAGTGCGTTATTGGGAATATGGAGTTAAATATATAGGTCAGGAATACGATTGACTTATTGGGGAGATTGCGGAGTATTTGACTGGTGATTATATTGTACCGGGTGCTTTTAGCTATGACAGATGGGAGATAATGTACTTGACATCAGAGGGCTCGATTGCCGGAAAAATATTTTTTCTGTTGAAATGTGTTTTTTCCATGCAAAATTTGCAGTACTTTACTTCAATACATTTTGTCGTTATTATTCAAACCCGTCGGAGGCATTACATTTTTGTTCAATTTTGTCAATCTCTCTTTAATATAGTAAAGTGACGAGAAAGCCGAGAATTTATCACCTCTGTGTCTAGGAAATCGTGACCAGCTTGATCCATTATGAGACAGCTGTCTGCGGAAATTGCTTGACCATTACAGGTGTTTTAGAGGTCAAAATGTGAAACTACAAAATTTCAAAATTTCTTCAACAACCCTCACGAAACTAAATGTATGTATCAGTATGTTAGCTGTATATTTGGGTTAATTTTGTCCTATTTTCTTCATATTTTTTTTTTTTTTTTTATAATGAAATGCATCCTTAACATGTGTTTTCTCCTAGGGCCTATATGTCTATTGTCGCATTTTGTCATCAAATTTCGTTTAAGCTCGTTGGACTGTTCTGGACGTCGGGATGTTCGAGAAGAGACAGAAGACTAGTCCTCCAGGTCTAGGCGATCCAGGCAGAAATGGTGCTGGAGAGACGCGAAGTAGGGCACGCATGCAACTTGGCAAACTGGAATCCATTCCATTTCGAGAAAGGAAGACTGGTACTTTTTGTTCTTAATTGGCTGTTTAGCAAGGGTCCGTGCCCTGGGATTCAAGCAGAAGAATACCTCCTCATCTCCTCCCATCTTCACTTTTTTTTATTTTTATATATTTCATTTTATTAACATAATTGGTGAATTTCGAATGAGTACAGTTTCAAATCTCTACTTTGGTTGACAGAAGCAAGAAATGAGGCAGCTGGCATGTTTATAGCGAAATTACCTACTTTCGCATTTACCTCTGTCCTAATCCTTTAAATTCTTTAATTCTATGGCTGATTTAAACCTTAAAAAAATAGCAATTGCTTAACGAGTCTTGTTAAAATGCCATTAAAAGATCAATGACTACATATTACTTCCATGTCTTCATATTTAATCTAATATAAATTAATAGTTTAAATTATATATAAAATATTG
>KZ806903.1:1070806-1098694 GCA_000696205.2 Oncopeltus fasciatus | reverse complement strand
CAAAAGGAGAGTTTGTTGACCGTAGATATTATTCTAAGATGATTTTAGTTGGGGTTCGGTCGAGGTAGATCCAAAAGTCATGGAAATGTGAACTTAGGGACAGGACGGTAGCCCTGAAGATGGCTTACAATGTAAGCCGAAACGTTGGCAGATAATCCTTTATTTAAAAAATACATTTTTTTAAATTTGTGTTTTTTGGATCTACCTTGACCGAACCCCAACTAAAATCATCTTTAAATAACCTATTTACTCATACATATTGTGGGACATAAGCTTACATTTACCTATAGTAAAAAAAAAAGAAGAGGACCATACTCTCCGGTCCACAGAGGAAGATGTGGATTGTCTTGTCTAGTTGGGCTCCAGCTGCGCTAATTAAGAAGTAGAAGGACACACAGGGAGCTATGTGGACACTATGGAAGTTATGACGTCACGCTCCAAAGCATTTGTGTGACGGAACACGATTTTGTCATGGCTCTATTTAGTGACTATTTGCTATTTACAAATTGCATTCGTTAAAACAATGCTGAAAAATTATTCCGAAGGATTTTTTTCCATTATCACAATTTGGTTGATCCTGAATTAAGGGATTGATAATAACTGTAGATTAAGAAAAACGGGAAAATAACACATAATTGATAAGCCACTTTGACTTCGAATGGTAATGGAAGAGTTTAAAATGAATTATCTGGCTAGACTCGGTCGTGTAAATGGCAACATGCCAGCCCCATGTAAGATTGCTTACAATGTAAGCCGAAACGTAGACAAATAATTAAAAAATACACATTTTTTAAATTTTAGATAGATAGAAATATTTTAGTGGTTGAAGAACACTATAAATGATTTTCTATTAAGTAACGACAACAAAGAAATCCTATCTTCAGGGTTTCGATCAGAAATAAAATATCAAAAAATCTCCACGGACAAAAACCCTCCATTTGGAATCAAATTTTGATTTAAACATGTGTTATGAAACATTTTATTCAGTTTTCCAACATCTTCTTCATGGGATGTTTTGGGGGATATATTCAACGAAATTAATTAATTAATAAAAGGGCTAGTCTCTATTCTTTTAAAATTCTGTGAAAGAAAAAAAAATTACATCAATTAATACAAGGGAATAGAATAAAAAATCTAACTGTCCCAGCCAAGGGAAAAAGAATGAAGAAAATGAGTCAAGAAAAATGCAGAAGATAATACAAATGATTCTGGAGGGGAAGAGGTTTGGACAAAAGGAGAAAGATTTCACTAGATATCTTTAAAATTTCTGCTGGTATGAATATTGGGAGGAACAGAAAAGTTATTAAATTCCCAGCACTAGTGTCGACAGTCTAACCTACGAGAAAGACGAATACATCTACGAATACATACAGCTACTTATCGACTCTTCGTTTTTTACTTTTTATTTTAATTTATAAATATTAATTTTATTGTGGTTTTTAATCCCACATAATTTTAAATCAATCAATGCAAGGGAATAAGTTATCTGTCTCTCCCGGTAGCATAATTGTATAAATCACTTGCCCGGTTAGCAGGAGATCCAGTTTCGAGCCCTGGCTGGGACAATTAGATTTTTTATTCTATTCCCTTTCATCAATTGATTTAAATTTACGTTGGATTAAAAACCACAAATAAAATTAATATTTAAAAAAAATCTACTTTCTCTAGTTCTGTTTTTTTCTTTTTCATTGGAGTTTAGTAGGAAGAACGTTGCCAGGCAACGATTTCTACGGTGGCTATTGTAAATATTCCCAATAGTCACTTTGTGAGGATCTAAAAGACGGTGAAAATTCAAATTTGTTTTTACCTACCTGTATCCTTATGTTAATCCTTCCCATGATCTTTCTTGTATTTTGTTTTTAAGACCTTTTGCTCCAGTTAGGGTATTGGAAACCTATTCTACAAATTAAAAAAACAACAAAGAACTCATTATTGTTTTTTTGTCTTCCATACTTACTCCCCTTTTGTCCAAACCTCTTCCCTTCCCAGAATCATTTGTATTATCTTCTGTATTTTTCTTGACTCATTTTCTTTAGACACTCCAAAGAATTTTCTATCAAACATACTTATCTATTTGCTCAATACGATGTTATTTTTTTAAATTTTTTTTTCTTTCTGTTAAAGGCATGGCAACCACTGAGGGTTATTATTGCCTCAAATACTATTGTCTATCATCGTTGTAGAATTTATTGTTATGCAAGATAGATATTTTTTTTTTTCAAATTTTTATAATTCATTTTATTATAGTTATATTATTGATGAAAAAAAAAAACATTATTAGGACAAGAGCTCTTTTAAATTTTAATCGCTTTAAATCCCAGTCCAAGAGACGGCCAAAGCCCCACACCCCGATCACCACCACGGCCACGCTCGATCAATGCGATGTTAAATTTATGTAGGAATATAAATCGAGGCTAATAAACTCATTAACTCGATTATTCAATTCACTAATATATATGAGCAGAGAAATTAAATATGGTGGAAGATTTTCAGCTGTTCAGGACATTGTAGGCACAGTAAAATATCTGTTTTAGAAAGCATTGCTAGGTAGATGCTCTCTTAAGTGTTCACTAGTAGTCGTAGAATTATATTTCTTATTATGAGAGTCAATATCTAAATGCGTCAAAGATCCCGTTGAGAAGCACATGAATAAAATAGGCTGCTGTGAACATCGCTATGGAAACTTATAGGCTAAAGTCTGTCATTCAGAATTGTATATAAAATTAGAGGAGACAGTCAAATTACGGGAGTGTTGCCTGCGAAGGGGGGTAGCTTGGAATAATTCATGCTGTGCTGACTCTGCAACACAATCAGTTTCCTCAGCGATCCATCATGTTGGCCAACTTGGTCCCTCGAATTAGGGGCTGTCTTTCTTTCCGACTGTGATCGATGTCCGGTTTTCAGCGGCTTCTTATTTTTTCTGGGGGGTGGGGGAGAAGGGTGGAAAGAGGAAAGTAGTAGGGTGGTGGGGAGGTCTGTGTTTGTAATCCTTCTTATGCATTTTATATGCTCCTCACCCTCTCCCTTTCAAGGAATTAAATTAAATTGAAAAATAATGAAACAAACTCTCCTTATCTTTCTTTCTTCTTTGTATATGTTTAAACTTTCTGATTCTGCACATTCAAAATTTAAAAATAATGTTTATTTTCATTTAGCTTTGCGTAGAGGCACACAAAAAGATTCTGATTTAATACAAACGAATAAAATTAATAATTTTTATAGGTTGCTAATTGAACTATAAGATTCCATAATTCCAAAAAAAATTGTCTTAATTATGAATAATAAAAAGAGTTTATTAAAAGATTATGAATCTGCAAATACGAATTTTTAGAAGAACTCTCTCCCCTTGCAAATAAAAATATATACTATTGTATTCATTATAAATATTTTATTTGGTTGTGGTTTTTATCCCACGTAAATTTTAAACAATTAATGAGAGGGAATAGAATTAAAAAAAAGTACTGGGTGGGGGTAGTTTTTTACCGTCGTACTTCATTCTTGAATACTTTTCTTATTGTGCATTTTTTTAAGAATGATATATATCGTATACTTAAATGGAATATTCCGCAAACAATTTTGCCTTTAGTTTATTTATTTGTAATTCATGATACTGATGATAATGAATATCGACTTAAATATTCAATTCTTCCGTATTCCCTTCCTCCACTTTCTAGACTCAAAAGTTTGTAAAACCAAACCAAAATAATGAATAAACAATTAATGAGAGGGAACAGAATAAAAAAATCTATCTGTCCCAGCCAGGAATAGAACCTGGATCTCCTGCTATCCGGGCCGGCGTGTATAACCATTACACCACCAGGACGAGCTAGATATCTCATTAAATTCCCTCTACACTATTGTATTCATTTTGTATGAGAGGAACTAGTTAAAATAACTATTGTCGATAGTTGATTATTAATTGTACTAGAATTATTTAGATTTACATTCATTTATTGTATTTTACTTCAATAGTAGGGAATACATCAAGACATATTGCCTTAGCTTAAAAATTATAAGATTTTTCAAAGGGAGATTCCATTTTTAAAGTCCAATTAGTCTTAATAATTTGCGTTATTAATTAGTGTTATCTCTAATTATTTAAATATAGTAAAATTTAGTTAGCCTTTCATTCTGCTAATCCAAATGAATTAATAGTTAGTGTAGAAATTTACCATTTCACCACACTAATGACGAAGACAGAAAATTGTTGCAATTAATCCTTTTTGTATGATATTAAATGACTTTTATGTTCTATAATTTTTTCTGCAAAATGATAAAAATATAAAATTAACTGTTAGTTAATTCTATATCCTACTGAATGATATCATGGCACCAATATGAATCACTTGATTTCCTTGAGGTAAATTTGCTAATAGTACTACTATATACATGTTTTTTATTTTCAATAAGCAACAATGCTGTCGGAATAAATTGAAAAAAAAAAAGTGTGGGAATAAACTTGAAGTCAAAATTATTATAAATAAGCAAATTGTATTTTTGATCAACAACTTTGTTTCTATACTCCTTCACATACACCTCGGCCAAATAACAAATGTGAGTGAACCTGACTGAAATATCAATAAATCGTTGTAGTTTGAGACTAGATATTTTTCTTGTATTAATGAATAGGAATGGAAAAAGTATGAAGAGTACCTATTAGATCACGGATTTTTTTTAATTTTTGTTTATAAGTTTTTTTAAGAGGCAAATTCGATTACTCCTTAAGAATTGTTAGTCTATTTTTTATTTTTTTTTTTACGTATTGACAAACACTTCAATTTTTTTTTCAAGTCAAAAACTTCTGTGTAAAATTAGAATCTTTTGGCTTTATTGCTAGTTTCTCCAAAAATCACTTGCATAATAAACCTATCACTATTTGGTAAATAATCTAAAGAGTTATTATAACTACCAATGAATATAGAACTATCATACCTTCTACTATCCGTCTTCATTGGTTTCTGCAAACCTTCTTCTGTTGGCGAGCGCTTTCGGACATTGTCCATCCTCGTGGCCGAATACATTTGTTCACTGTCACTGACTAGTAGTTGAATACAGACAGTACTGAATACAGAGGATAATGTCCGAAAGCGCTCGCCAACTGAAGATCGTTTGCAGAAAGTATGATAGTTCTATCACTATTTTGTTATACTAACAAAATGAACGAAGCTGAGTTTTGCTACTAATTACTGTTGACAGATATTCTATTTATAACTTCTTTTTAAAAAAAAGAGAGTGAGACACTTCCTCATTATTGATATTTTATTTGATTGTGGTATTTTATCCCACGTAAATTTTAAACAATTAATGAGAGGAAATAGAATAAAATCAGGCTCTCGCTAGTGTAGAGGGAATTGAATGAGACATCTAGCGCGTCCTGGTAGCATAACTGGTAAATGCCCCTGCCCGGATAGCAGGAGAGCTAGGTTCGTGACCTGGCTGGGACAAATAGATTTTTTATTCTATTCCCTTTCATTAATTGTTCCTCATTATTAGTTCTAGAACTAACTGAGACGCACGGTTCAAGCCTCGAATGCATTTTCTTTATATAATTTCAATCAAATTAAAAAATATTTATCAAAAAAGAAGGTTTTTTTTTTAAAAAAAGGCGGTAGTCATGGGGATTTGGGAATGTGTGTTGAAGTTGTTCCGGTTGGTTATGTTTCCCCGAAGATCCAACCCAGTTGCCGAGTCCGGGTAGGCTAATCCTCTGCTAGATACTGTCCCGGCTGAGATAATACAGGACGATGCGCTACAGGATTAGGCGCATGAATAAGGATAGGGATGGCTGGCGTTATCGTCCCCGAGTGGCCACTAGCCGACCCTAACTGCGACGGCCATCTCAATTATATATATCTTTCAGGCCCGGAGGTGGGACACATTAACTCCCAGATTGTGGTGGTGCCGGCGGCCCCATACTAACTCCCTTGAAAAATAGATAAATCCCGCTTTAGTGCGATTCCGGATTCGCATCCAGGCCAGGTGGGAGTGCCGTACCTCGCGGACAGCGTACAGATTACATTGGACTCTCGTCAAAGTAGAATTGGACCAGGGTAACCAGCCTGATAATTACCTCTTTGCTCTCAAAGTTTGCTTTTATTTATTAGTAAAAGCTTGACTTGAGCAATGGATGTTTAGAATGGGGTGGCAACCTGTAGATAGCCCCTCCCTCCTTGACCTTAAGTGTTTGAAAGGGAGGCTAACAACTAAATTAAAAAAAGAAAAAAAAATACCATCATACTAACTTATCCTGTTAGTAAAAGGTAATTTAAGCCCATAAAAACTCTCTACAGAAACATGGGCTGTTAAACTTTCTTAAAAAAGCAGGTATAGCCTCGAAAATCTAAATTAAAGAATGATATATTATTTATTATTTTAGTTAATAATAATTTATTTATTATAATTTATTAAATATATAATAATAATATTTAAATAAATAAAAAAATCCATTAATTTAGGTTGTTATAGTGGTCGAAATAATCCTGATTCCTGTCTTTTATTAACTAATTTATAGTAAACATATTAAAGGGTATTTATAGGGCTTAATAACCTAGAAGTTGATTGCCCTTCAATGATCTAATACTACTACTTCTCAATAACTCCTGTTGGAAACAAGGCGTTTGAGTTTTTTACAGATGTTTTTCGCCTAATGACGTTAAGAAACTCATATAATTACCAGTCAAAGTATTAATATTCTTCTCATTCGAGCCCAATATTGTTTTTATTAGATGATTTTATTTGGGGTTCGGTCAAGGTAGATCTAAAAAAATACAAATTTAAAAAATGTATTTTTTTAAAAGGTCTGCTAACGTTTCGGCTTACATTGTAAGCCATCTTCAGGGCTATCATGAAGACGAGAGAGGACGTCCTGTCCCCAAGTTCACATTTCCATGACTGAGAACTTAGGGACAGGACGTCCTTCTCGTCTTCATGATAGCCCTGAAGATTGATTTAATTTCCTTAAATGAAATCTGCTCTCGAATAAGAACCACTAATCCTTCTTCGAAAAACAAACCAAAAAACTCCCAACCCACCAAAAAATCATCATAAATACAAAAATAAATCTTACACTATTCAAAACTTAATAATATTCATGCAAATTTAAGTAGGACTTTCATTGTAAGAGCTGCTAAAGTAATATACACACCTAAAAAGTTTATTTCCAACAAGTTCACATTTCCATGACATTCAGTCACACATTCTAAGATGATTTTAGTTGGGGTTCGGTCGAGGTAGATCCAAAAAAACACAAATAAAGAAATGTATTTTTTTAATGAAGGATTATCTGCCAACGTTTCGGCTTACATTGTAAGCCATCTTCAGGGCTATCATGAAGACGAGAGAGGACGTCCTGTCCCCAAGTTCACATTTCCATGACATTCTCACTTCACTACCATGATCAGTCATGAAAATGTGAACCTAGGGACAAGACGTCCTCTCTCGTCTTCATGATAGCCCTGAAGATGGCTTACAATGTAAGCCGAAACGTTGGCAGATAATCCTTCATTAAAAAAATACATTTCTTTATTTGTGTTTTTTTGGATCTACCTCGACCGAACCCCAACTAAAATCATCTTAGAATAATATCTACGGTCAACAAACTCTCTTTTTGATCAGTCACACATTTTTTAAATTTGTATTTTTTTGGATCTACCTTGACCGAACTCCAACTAAAATCATTTAATACGGTCAAAATAACTCTCATTTTATCCAATATTGTTTTTTTCATTCATGTATCATTAAGACTATATTTGGTCTTCCTACTTCTCATAGTGACTGATAATATTGCGGCATTCGTTCCAAATTATGGTCAAAAACTCATCCAATAATTTCTTTCATAACCTATAATCTTTGATTTTTATGACAAAGATGTTACAATATCAAGCACTTATGCAAACTGTAATAACTTTTTATGAATTTTTGGCAACCCCATCGAATAAGTTTAATGATTAATGTTATTTAAAACGAATAACATTGCTGAGAAATTATTTAATTCAATTAATGCAAATTATTCTGTTGAATCTTGCCCAATGGGATGACTCTGCTATGTGATTATTGGAAACGGGTGTCTCCGTTCCTCCATTCAAGGCTTGGGAAAGTTTTGAAAGGTGGACTTTGACAAGGTTTCTGGAAATTTAGTGGAGTTGTAAGTTCCAGGTTGCATATATGTGTAAAATGGATCCCTATCCCTATCCTGGAGTAGTCCTCCAGAGTCCTAATTAAGACGAGTATGCCCCGCGCCTCTGGAACCAGGGCGAGATAAGGGGAGATATGGAGGCGCGCTGGTTCCCCTCTCTGTCGGCAGACGCCGAGAGAGACAATAAGAAGAAGCCCCCCCCCCCCCACCCCTCGAGATAGAGATCGGCCCTGATGACGGCATCGATCCTCCAGCCGCGACTTGAGGACACTCCTCGCCGGCCCCCGCTGTCAGCAAGGTACAAGTGCCTCTCTCCCAACCCCTCTCACTGGCAATCCCACTTGTATACACACCCCGAGCCTCAGCCCTCTTCCCCTAACCAGATATCGCCCAGAATCGGCTCCTCCGGTGAACCTTACCGATTCCCGACACTTCTTCTTCTACGATGTCCTGCACAGATTGTCTTTAGAAGAATGGGAGCTGCAGTGTAAATGTCACCTCTCTACATTACAGAATGATAAAAACAAGTGTTACGGCTTATGAGTCTCTAATAATTAAAAATAATAAGATAAATCGAAGTTAATTTATTATCAATAATAATTACACCTACCAATTACAACATAACCTTAGAATCTTACTTAACTAATACCTTACTAACTAATACATTGATAAATATAAAATAACTTACAGCTAATAAATTAATTAATAGTACAAATCAACCCAAAATGCTTATTTACAAATAGGTTATAATCACTTTTACTTATCACTTATAACTGTTATTGGCACCACAGAGGCTAAGACCAACCCGACGCACTGTGGTACGCGATCTGCCTCGGAAACTGACACAGACGGGGCTAATTTATCACTGATTCGGGGGGTTACGGGCGAGCTGCTTATATAACTTCCATATAGTAATATAATCTATAATATAATAGAACAGTCTAGAAGGGTCTATACGGATTTACAACTAAGCCTGCTTCTCTTCCAAGACAGAGGTAACATATATATCCTTACCCCGTACAGGTCTGGTCCGCAAGCAACCAACTTCCCTAGTCTTTAACAATAGATTAAAGAAATCTTAAGTAACCTTATCTAATGAAAGAAGTATTGTTCTAAAATTAAATTTCTATTATATTTTATTCCTTTATATTCCATTTAAAACTTATGGCAGTATAGCAATTAGGCGCTGTTCCAGGCAGCTCGTGGTGGTGAGAGGTGTGAGTTTGCAACTCCGACAATGCCAAGCCTTTTAGTTGTTATGAACTCAGCTGGCTTTATTTCAATTTATGTTTGTTCTTAATGTTCATTAGTTTTGAAAGAATGGCTGAAAATACATTGTTCCTATACATATTCACCTCCATCGTCAGCTTTGACTTGGCGTGTTGACGTGTAACTTGCATTCACACCCCTTATACTTACGAGGGTTGATACTTCTCCATAATTCACTCTTTTCCTAAATCTTATCAAATTATACTTATGCATTAAGCAATCCTCATAATCTCTACGCCTTCTTGTTCCTGGTCAGAGGAGATTCTCACTTATCGTTTATTCTTTTATAATCTTTCGTTAACAGTGTTTACTTATCGACCGTGCCATAAAGTAAACTAATGAGGAAATGGAAGAGTCTATGCTATGAAGCGTTATTCAAGAAGAGTTTAACAATACTTATTGAAGATTATAAACATTGTTTTCAAATATGCAATATATCTCCGATAGGTCGATAAATGATAAAATATAGATAAAGTCCTAAAAATAATTTAATTTTCTTTGTAAATTAGTACAAAAACAGAAACTCTGTGCTTGTTGTTTCTTTTGAATATTTTCGGCAACAAATTTATATTTAAATCATTGAAAAGGGCTAAAGAATTAAACAAGAACGACAATTTATCATTTAATCAAATATAACTTTAACTATTATGTTAAATAACTAGGAAAACTAATGTAGTTTAATTTAATTTAATGGTTCCAAATGACTAAAAGATAGATATTTAAAAGTTTGATTGGGCTATAAAACCCAATACTTTGCGCAATATGTTTTAGTCACAGATCTCATTTTAAAAAATTACAGTCTGTGAAATGTAATAGTCGTTAGATTTCAATGCCACATGAGAGTCTGGGGTATGGAAAAGTTTGTATTAAAGTCAAATACTTAAGAGAGGGAAGGTTATTGTGCGGTTTTCTTCTCACAGAAACTATAACCTTGTTTCACATTGATCTAAAAATGATACTCTAACCCCTTGGAAATTAATATGATATACATATCCAGTAGGGGATGCTTTCAGAGTTACTTTCTATAGTAGGCATTAAATTAGATAGCTTATTAAATAAATAATTACTATTAAGTAATTAAGGAAGAATTACCTAAATATCCCGTTTTGATTTTACAATTTTTTTTTTCTTAATGCATTATTTATGGATTACATCCTGCACAGAGTGCATCTTGCAATGTGCTCTCAAAATATATAATAAATATGTACTAATAAAATAATAATATGCAATATAAATTAATATAAAAATTTATATAACAAATTTAAAAAAAACAAAAAAAAAACTGTATGTAAAGTTTTTTCCGGGTTGGACCGTGTCAAATTGTTGTAATTTGCCGAGCTTTCGCACATCCTGTGATGGCTTCTTCAGGGCTGAATAGAGAATGCTCTTTTCATTCTCTATTCAGCCCTGAAGAAGCCATCACAGGATGTGCGAAAGCTCGGCAACCATCAAAAACTTTACACGGTCCAACCCGGAAAAAACTTTACATACATCTGATGACTGTGGAAGCCTACGAGAACAAAAAAAAAAAAACTGTAATACTTAAATATATAAATTAGCGTGTACTTCATTTGATGGAGAGGCTGCCCAATGGCAGTACTCCTAAATCACTATTTACTATATTTAATTTTTTTTAAATTATTATTGTGAAGTGTTGGCAATGAGAAGGTCACGTGGTCGTTTCCTATTCAGGCGGCGTGGTGGGTTATTAGGATGGGTAATACTGGATAGAGTTTGGGCTAAAGGATTGGGATGCATGGAAAGATCTGAGTGGAATTTATTAAAACGGGTTGTCATAACGTTACAAAAGGGATTTTAAGGTCTTTTTGTTGTTCCTGTAGTGATTTCTATACATTGGTACTTTGAAGGATACAGGATATGAAAGAAATAATAAAACTTATAATGAAAATAATTACATTTTATGAACACTTCGGAACTCAAATATGATAATTTGATAGATAATAATAACGAAAATATGATGATATCTCTGCCAAATGATAAAATATTAATAAGAAAGTCTGATGAAACAAACTGCCCATAATAAGAGAAAAAATCCACACATGTGTTTTTTTTTTTTAAAAAGAAAAGGTGGAACGAAATCATTATATATCTGGCAAGGTAATTACAGATTGTCCCAGTGTTACCGGTACAATAATTAATGCTTAATTAAACTAAAATCAACCGGCAACACTGTCGATGGTGGCTATTACCGTGCAATACCTCCCTGTTAATAACGAGGAAGGTTATTTTGCAGTGAAGTGTTGTGCCGTTAAGTACCGTTGGTTTGATTGGTATTTCAGCAGCCATTCACCGATCCTACAGTTAAGAGGCTATACTACACACAAACACACCGGTGAAATGGGGTAAGCCAGCAAAAAAAGGGGAGGGGGTAACAGGATGAATATAATTTTTTATAACTTTTATAATATTTAAATTTTTATTTGCGTCACCAATACAATTATAGAACAATAAATGCAATATCTAATTTTCTAATTTAGGTATTATATTAAAGGGTATTTTCTTATGCCATTATTTTTATTTGGGTTGACAAAAAAATCAGTGAACAAAATAAATGCAAAATCAAATTTTCAAAAATGTATTTTAACTTTTCTGTAGTGAAGGAACCCCTTGCTTACATTATTATTATATAAAAAATTTAGGTATTATATCAGGTTATTTTATTATATTATTGTTTCTATTTGTTTCACCAAAAAAATTAAGGAACATGATAAATGCAAAATCTAAGTATGTAAAATTTATTTTAATTTTTCTGTTAGTGAAGCGAACCCCTTGCTTAGATTATTATAATATCAAAATTTTAGATACTATATCAAAGGTTATTTTATTATATTATTGCTTTTATTTGTGACACCAAAAAAATTAAGGAACATAATAAATGCAAAATTTAATTTTCAAAAATTTATGTTCTATAACAGTTTTACGAAAAACGCTTATCAAGCAAATTATATACGAATTTAACTAAGATGTCGATATACACCACCCATTCTACTGCCGGGGTTTGTGTTTCTTTTTGTCCTCATTGATCTTTCTGGCTTATAAGATAAAATTTGTCATTTATTCCTATTTATGTACTTCGCAACGAAACATAGAAAATGTATTCTGTTTTGGCAGTATCTAGTCAGTTAATGACTTTTTTAAACAGATTTCCCATGAATAAATCAAGCTATTCATGTTGGTACCGTGAAGTGACTTAAGGAAAATTCCAATGGATTTTCACTGACCATACAATATGTAAACAGATAAATGTGTATATTTTTCTGGTCGCGCTCTAGCTGTTTGATTTAAAAAATAATTAAACTAAATTCAACATTAAGGCTATATTCTTTTTCTTTTTTTTTTTTTTCTTTTTTTTTGGCAAACCCTTGAATGAGTTTCTTATTGGCTAAAATTGGTTAAGGGGGAAAGAGGATTTATAGGGATACTAGGGATAAAATATTAATACTTTCGTTATTATTAGCATTATAAAAATTGTAGAGTACAAAATAGGTGTTTAATGTAATTTTATAATATTTTAACTTTTATTTAATTTCTAGGTTGAAAACTCATAAAAATTATTTTTTGTTCTTGCTCAGTTCCTGTATTTTCAAGCAATATTGCAATTTTATTTTATTTTATTTATTTTTTATCAGAAATGATCACTTAGCTAATTTAAATTCTATAGTATTTTATATAATGTAAAACCTTATTGATTCGGGAACGATTTGGGAATCAATTTTTTCGAGATTTTTCTAGTTCCACACTCGACGAACCAACTCATTACCTTCTCTTCGGCAACTATGAACCTGTTTGACATACAAGGGAAATAGCTGTTTTGCAGGGTTTAGCTGACCCTTTACTTCGAACATCCCTTAAAACTGAGCACGAACTCATTACTTTACACTGAGACTGCATGAACCTCTTCTTACAATTGTTAACGGACATACAGATTGGAACACACATCATCTTTTTAGTAGTGGTGTCTATGAAAATAGAGAAAATATTCAGGTGAATATACCACCTTGCTTACGGATTTCGATTTTTCTATTACTATTAAATCAAAGAGTTTGAGTATTATTTCAAAGGGGATTGGGTATTATTTTTATCAAAGGGTATTATATCAAATGTTATTATTATTAAGCCAAAGGTTTATCTTACCAAAGGTATATTAAAGGTATTATTACATTAAAGGGTATTATATCAAATGGTATTATTAATATGCCAAAGGTTTATCTTACCAAAGGTATATTAAAGGTATTATTACATTAAAGGGTATTATATCAAATGGTATTATTAATATGCCAAAGGTTTATCTTACCAAAGGTATATTAAAGGTATTATTACATTAAAGGGTATTAAATAAAGAGCATTATGTTAAAGATATTACAACAAAGTGGGTTGTGTATTTTTAAAAGCGTTATCATCTTTAAGGATATTATATCGAGGGGACCGGGTGTTAATATCTCCTTACTTATGGACTTCAATTTTTCTGTTACTGAAGATATCAGTAATTGACAACAAACGAGAAATATTGTGAAATTAAAATATTAGTTAAAAGATGTGCCTGACAAAAAAAAGTCATTAACTTGACGTTGTTGGCAACTATTGTGCTTCTCCCGTCCGAAGTTCACCCTGAAAATGGATTTTGATTTCTCGTGATGCTGTGCAAAATATGTTGGTTCCACTCTCACCTGTCTTCCTCACTGGTTATCTGCTAGCTGTATTCGCTTCAGGAGTTTAGAAAAGATATACATGGAATTTTGTATGGCGCCTGTACGAGCTAGAACACTGATAAGGAGTTTTTTTCCCCAGCCTTGAAGAGGTAGAATGTTCTTGCCTCCGTGGCAGTGAGGTATAAAGCAGGGAGGAGGACAGGTGAGCTGCACTTGAGCTTTTAATGACGTAATCTCGTAAGAATACCAATGGTTCGTCTGAGAACATGGTTGTAGGGGCTGTTGGAGGCGTTGAAGATAGCTCTGATCCAGTATAAGTGACATATCCCTTAGAGAGATTAAATTTGCCGTTTTAAATGCTGGTCTAGTTGACGATATCGTAACTAGCCATTAAAAGTTCTCACAGAAAGAAATCGCAATGATTTGTTATTAAAAGATGTGTGTAACATAATGTTTGATATTTTCATAGCTGAAATAACGGACAAAGAACCAAGATCCATCTCTTATTCGCATTTTGAAGACTATAACTTATAGTCAGTGACTGAATAAAAGCGACAAAACACTTTATTTGAAGGTGGCAAAATAAATCTGCCTGCTTTCATCTTTATACTTGTAGTTATTTATTCTTACCTATAGCAGGAGCAGTACAATGCGATAAAGAAAGGAGAAATATAGAGGCCCCGGAGTAACAATGTTATCCCATCCGGGGCAAGATGGCTGTGGAAGTGGTCGGACCGTTTAGAAGTCTAAAGAAAGAGGAGATGAAGAAGAAAGGGAGCGAGCGGCTGAGGACAGTATGATGAATGAGGCCTGGATAAGGGGGCGGGGGGAGTGGGAAGGAGTGAGGGATGGGCGGCCTGGACCCCTCTTATCAGCCCTTATCATAACATTGGTGGCATCACGCGGAGTCCGATAGATTGTGTCTGTCCGAATATCAGCTTCATCATACGCGAGGCACTTTTCACCATTCTCCCCTCCTTTTGTGGCGGATAGAAGAATGGAGCGGGTGGATGTTGGTAGGCATGTATGGCCTACATAGTTTCCGATAACTCGATGGCTGCACTGCTTAGCTCAGAGGCTTACTTCTTTGGTGCAGCATCTGAGGTCCTGTCGAGCCTTTTAATCCATTTTCGTACGAAACATTTACATCAATCGGCTGGTTACTTAATTTTCACCGCATGAAATATCCCTTTTTTTTCAGTGGCCAAGAATTTGGTTAAATTATGACTATGGCTGCTCCAGTCAGAAAGATATTGTGGATTCGAGTCCATTGGTCATTCGAGCCCTAGTTCCTCTGAAAAGTCAGTGGAATAGGGTAGATTTGGCAAAACTATTCTCGGGCAATTTGTGCCTGGCGGTGTGGCCTGGAGAAATAGAGGCTCTTTTGTATTAATTAAGCCGAAATCAAAAAGCTTTAATCTTCGAGTGGCAATGGTCCATTGTTGGGGAGTATACTTCTGCAGATATAGTTTGACCATGATTCGGAATCTCGAAATTCACTACACCCTTAACACTCCTGAAAACAATTAGCAAAATTTTCTTTGGATGGAGATCAGGTTTGGAAAATTTGTTTTGGTTCCTCATTAGCCAACAATCCAAGATATAATCGCTTAGAATTATTGTGAAAAAAAAAATCCAATTATTCGTTACAGTTGATGAAACTGTCAAAAGGGGTTAGATTTTTAAGTGGGAATTCTAAAGAAGATATATTTGATTAGCGCCTTACCTTATTGGCTTCTGTAATTTTATAATAAATCCACTTTTCTGGGTTTTTTTGCTTTTCTAAGTTGATGGAGACAGTACCAGACAATGGTAGAAGAAATATTAAGTCGTAAGGCCACCTCTTTATTCACTATAGGTTAAGGATCCAGCTTAGCTACCGAAGGAAGAATAAATTTGATGGCCCTTCTAACGTGTAAACTATGGCTAAATTTTCCTTGTAGATATCTGTCTAAGAACACTTGGTATTTGCAAATAAGGGTAAATAATTAGGGCGTCAGGGTTGCTCAGGGTATCCGTTCGGGTCTCGTAATCCTGACGCTGCGGGTACAAATCTAGCCCAGGACAATCTTTTATTTATAAAGCAAAATGGTTATGTTCTTGGGATCTCGATCTAAATTGAATACGCCGTTCTAAATGACTAATAATTGTTTATATGAATAAATTTTGTATTTCACATTTGCTTTTATCGTGATATTAATCAGTTTTGCTTTAAAATATTTTTAGCTTCCGTAAATTTATTTATAGAGATTACATTTTTTACATTGTAGCAGTTTAGGTTAATGAACTGGAACATCTAATCGAGTTTTATAGTTGTTGAAAAATGGTACTAATGGATGAACAAGATTTGCAGCGTGCTTTCTAAATTTTAATGCCCAAAATATGCTATTTTTCCAAATGTGTATGATATCATATTTGTGAGATGCATATGTTAGTATTATTTTTAAATATTTAAATGTGAAAATTCCCCAAAATGTCCTTGAAAGGACTCGCTTGTTTGGGACTTCAATACGGTCGTATTTGTCATCCAGTTGACTAGGACTAGAATATTTTCGCTTTATAACCCAAGATTTTCTACGTTAATTCTTACATGTAATAAGTTTCCAATTCTATAGACATGCTTACCGAATTTTGTCAATTTTAGCTTTTTGGTTTTAAGCATCTTTAAGGTGACTGCGTTGGTCAGCTCTCAGATATTTCACTGGGCATAGTTACATTATTGAAAATAGTGCTGAAACCAGTACTTTCTGAGAGTGAAATTTAACAGATTTATTAAAATATATTCATTATATATTCATACTTTTATCAGATGTGTATAAGTTTAAGCCAAAGAATAATTAGTTAAAAATTAAAAAAAAAAAAAAAATCTCCGTTACGCAAGAGCTGCGTAATTTAAGCAGAATATCTATGTTTAGTGGTTTTAGATGGACATAAATAAGAGTAAATGACTAATATGATCCTATAAGAAAGAGTAGACAAAGAGCCTACATAATTGGCTAGACCACTAAAGCTGATCCTAGACTGGCCGGGAGGAAAGAATGGAGGAAATGTGAGGAAATGTCATGTCGCCCTTCTTTTGTTCTTTAATTTCTTATCTCTGACTCACTAAAGAAGGTATTGATAATTTTTCACTTAGATCTCCTTTTGAACCTACCTCCTTTTCCTAATCAATTTCAGCCATTAACGAACTCTTCCAATGGACTGCAATTTTAAATATTGAATTATATTGAATATTGAAAAATGTGATTTTCAATGTCGGATATTTAAAACCCTGTTATTCTTTTTTCACAAATCCTAGAGTTGTACCAACTTAAATAGCCTAATTCTCTAATAGTAAAAAGGTTATTTCCTCTTAGTTGAGGGTGTTATATCTTCTTCTAATGTAACTTGTATCGCGGCTTCTCTTACACCAAAAAAAATACCTTTTAGGAATTTGAAAAAAAGAAAAAAAAACTTTTTAGGTGTGTATATTACTTTAGCTGCTCTTACAATGAAAGTCCTACTTAAATTTGCATGCATATAATTAAGTTTTGAATACTGTAAGATTTAATTTTTGTATCTGTGATGATTTTTTTGTGGGTTAGGAGTTTTGTGGTTTGTTTTTTCGAAGAAGGTTTAGTGGTTCTTATTCGATAGCAGATTTCACTTAATGAAATTAAATCTTTTTTTAATGGGAGATTTTTTTGACCGTAGATATTATTATTTGATGATTTTAGTTGGGGTTCGGTCAAGGTAGATCCAAAAAAATACAAATTAAAATAAAATGTGAATTTTTTTATAAGATTACTGCCAACGTTTTGGCTTACATTGTAAGCCATCTTCAGGGCTATCATGAAGACGAGAGAGGATATCCTGTCCCTAAGTCCTCAGTCATGGAAATGTGAACTTAAGGGACACAGGACGTTCTCTCTCGTCTTCATGATAGCCCTGAAGATGGCTTACATTGTAAGTTGGCAGTAATCTTAAAAAAAAAAAAAAAAAATTTTAAATTTGTTATTTTTTTGGATCTACCTTGACCGAACCTCAACTAAAATCATCTAATAATTAAATCAATTTTATTCACTTTATCATAAAGACTTCTATCCTTCTTTGATTCTACTAATAAAAAGCTAAAGTAGGTTACGTTCAAAATTTTGTGTATATTTTATACATGTGCGTGTGAGTTCGTGCTGGTGTGTGTATTTGTGTGTGTGTGTTAAAAAAATGAAAAATGTATTAATGTTTATTAAATATCATGATGTTCACAACATTTCAGACTCCTTATAATAAATGTTCTTATTTATAATATGAAATGTTTCGATGACACATTTTAGAGCATCAAGTAAAATATCTTCAATTTAAATAGATTAAAGATGACTGTGGAAAATAAGCAAAAAGTAAAACACGAAAATATACCTTTCCTCATCGTCAGTTGAAAATAAAATTATTAAAAAAAGTTACAAAAGAGGAGCCAGCTTTATTATATTTCCAATTTTTAAATGAACAATATAATTCTAGGATATGTTTTACTTCAGAAAGATCATTTCTTTATTTAACAAAGACATTATTAAAATATTTGAGTTATTTCTGTTATTAACAAACTTAATAATAATTTTAAGAAATTATGTATTGATAAAAAAATTTGCTTAAATTTCTGACTAAATAGTCACGTTGGATAAGAATATAAAAGGATTTAAATATGCCTTTAATTCCCGCCAAAGCCGTGGCCAGCAGATGGTTGAAGGCTATCATGATCGTTAGTTCCGACGAGCCCCAACAGGTAGCGCCACCGTATACATTATTGGCTTTCTGACCTTAGATATTCCCCTGACCTTGTCCCACTGTTTCTAATGAATATTTNTCATGTGATGGCTTCTTCAGGGCTGAAAAGAGAATGAGAGTTGTAAAAGAGAGATTGTTTATTTATTTTTATTACAAAAAAAAAATCTCTCTTTTACAACTCTCATTCTCTTTTCAGCCCTGAAGAAGCCATCACATGATGTGCGAAAGCTCGGCAAATAACAATTTGACACGGTCCAACCCGAAAGAAGAAACGGTAAATACATAAACATTATTGTTTAAGACATACCTCATTCTCTTTGCTAGTTCTTCGTCACTAATAATATATACATATACATATATATGACAAATTCCACTATGGCACATCTGCTAAGTCTTCATTTACCCCCACTTTCGTCTCCATGGTCCACTTTTCTTGCGCACCTCTTTCCAGAGGACGATCTCACTTGAAATTAATTTCTTCAGCAAAAGCCCCCATCACCCCCCAGCACCCCCAGCCAAGGCTCTATCTCTTGCAGTTTTTGTTCCGATTCCAGGGGCTTAATTACCAAACTCTTCTCCCATTTAACTTAACACTTTGTGCCCAAATTATTTCGTGCTTCCGCCCCCGCCCTGAAAAAGAACCTCAAACCCCTTCTTGCAAGATTAAAGTCGCCTCCGCACAAAGTTCCCCGTCGGCCATTGTTGATTTTCCCTATTGACTGTGTATTTTCTTTTCCCGACCTAACTCCCCGCGACCCCGGCCTCCCTCTCCTTTTTCAGTCTCCGTCTTCCCGACCCTTTTTAGGTCCTCTCGTTCCTCTTTCTCTTTAGGAGTCTCTTTAATTAAAGGCCCCAGAGCGTAGATTATTCCCAACGCCACCTCTCTTTTTTGTGCTTCTCGTCCTGTTTTTAATTTCAAGCGACAAAAATATTCTCAGCAGAAAAAAAAAAAGAAAAAAAGGAGTAGAGTCCGTCTTATATTGATTCTAACGGGTAATCTAAGACTTGCAGACCATTGAAACGTCTCCTTGAATCAGAGCTCCAATAACTTTGTAGAGGATGAAAGAGTTTTTTCACTTCTACTTAAAAATCATATCTCAATATACCTTTCAACATTCTATCAGGCATAATTTGCCTGAAGAAGAAGGAAGGCTGAAAGAAGGGTGATTTTACTTGAAATGAGTATCTCTTTGGATTATATTGATTTCCCTTCTGTGTGTTTGTCATAAACAATAGAAGAAATATAATTAATTATTGAATATGTCTTCTTGAAACTTGAAGTGTACGAGAATCATATTATTTTTGATTCGCTGTGTCAATATTCCTTTTGAAATTGAATTCATATAATGTGATGAATGGTTATAAAATCACATTTTGTCATTTCATCAATTTATAATGTATGTATAAAATACTACTTTTTATAATTGAGTATTACGGACTCCAGAGTAATTCTTATGATACTGCTTCATAAATGCTGAAAGTTAAATGAACTATCTTTTTTTTTTTTACTTTTTTTTTTAAACTTTCATTTATTAATTACATTCTGTTAAATTAAAACATTTTGTAATTTGTTCACCACAATGAATTAGAAAAATAAATGACGTTCAAAATCAATCACATGAGGAGAGAAGGTGATCAATGACACCACTCTCAATAACTATCTTATAAGTATTAAATATAAATAAATTTAAATGCATAAAATATACAGAGCTTTATTGAAAATTATTAATAACTTTAAAAAAAAAATAAACTAAATATTAAATGATTTGTTTAATTAATAATTTCTAATGATTATACGTACATATTACAAAAAATTGCATATGAAAGTAAATAAATCAATCTCTAACAAATTATTTTATATAAGTAACATAATTATTTTTATTTAAACAATATAAAAATTGTAGCTTGAATCAGAGATGATAATAATTTCATCTATGAAATAAATTCTTAGTGAAATGCGTTTAAGCGCTTTCGACCTGTAAGGTCATCATCAGAAGGGTTTACGAGTGGACTTGAGGCCCAGCTTATTACTGTGCTTTCTCAATACATCGATACATATGATGTAGTTTCACGCTATAATCTAGTTAAAGGTAATTTTCTCCATCAATAAAAATATAAAAGTATAATTAAATGATAAGTAATGAAATTATTTTACTCAAAATAAATAAAACATAATAGGTGAAAAATCTAAATTTCTAATGTTTAAGTAGTACAATATTTTTGCGAAAACCCCTCATTAAGGAAGTAATTTACGAATACAACCTCAAAGGGTGAGCGCTTCCTTCACTACCACCATCCCGGCCAGTCTAGAGCAAGCTTTAATGGTCATAACTCTTAAGCAAGCTCATTGCTTTCTCCAGAATTTAAATTAAATTTTCTCATTTACTTCCATTCATACTCATATAAATAAAACATCGGTAATAATATTCGATAGCTCTTGCGAAGTTGACCTTTTGGGGCGGAGGGGGAGGGGGTTGCTTAATCTTTAGCTTTATGCCAAATTGAATACTCCATTTGTAAAAGAGGATAGTAAACTTTCAAAAATTACTGGTAGCCATTCCAAATATGTATAATTGAGTTATTAGCTTAAATTTTACATGATTTTCCTATCTCTTAATTTCACGCCATTTCAAGAACGAATAGCCAAAAATAGAAATTGAGTTTTCAACACTTTTATTTTTTTGATCCTCAAAATATTAATTGGAAATTTAGATGTTTGTTTTGCTTTGTTGTGAGTGATGTGTTGTGTCTGTGTGTTTGTCAAACTGAAATTTGGCAAAAAGGCTTTCTCTCTCTTTAAAAAACAAAATTAATTCGTTAAAAAATAATTAATTTAAAAAAAAAAACCAACAAAAATAGAAAGGAAATTAAATACGGCTTAATCGGTCGAAAAATTGGCTTTGTTTAAAAAAATGTCTATGTAGTGTCAATGCTTCACGTCATATTTTTTAAATTATGTCTTCATTGTGCAGTAAAGTAAAATATATTGAAGGAAGACATTTCTTAAAAATTTTTTTTAAAGTGATAGAGAACAAAATTTGCATTAGATTTATTTTTTCCGTAGCAAATAAATAAATTTCATATTATACCTTCGTTTTATCTGTTCATTTACTCAGCTACTGGTTCATCGATTTCTGTTAACTGAAATTTTCCAGAATGATTTCTGGCTCGCTTCTGTAAAATACTATAAAATAAACTAATGTATCATTTAAAAACACTAACACACAACATTTTTTAAGACAACTAGTTGTCTTGCGTTTTAAACTATTGAATATCACTGGAATATCAACTTCTTAGGACTCTACTGAATTCATCATACATTTTTTAAGCGTGGGAAATGTCAGTCATATGAAAACGACTCGTTCAAGGGTATTACTTCTCCTAAAGGAATACATATTTCAGTTTGGTGCTTTTGCCGCTATACATAGTACATATTATTGGTATTTTATAAAAAAAAAAAAAAAAAAGTTAGAAATTATTAAGGGGGAAAGAGCTTTAAAATACCAAATAATAATAAGCTAGATCTTGAAGGAATCCTTGTTTGAGCTTGCAAGAGTTACACCGAAGAGGGAGGATCTGACATCTTGGTAAGGATGCCCTAATGACTGGCTAAGAGGATTGCTGCAGAGCTCCTGAAGTACCTCCCAAAAGCTGCAGAGGCTAGCGAGGTTTAAACTTGATACCCCCGAAGCTGTCGGCAAATGTACAAATCAATAGATCTATTCCGCATAAATCATTAGATCTATGCAATATATTCTTGTTATTATCTAAAAACTAAACTGATTTTCCTTAAATAAATCAATAAGTTTTGCTTCTCCTGTATAATATCAGTAAAGTAAAAGTCATTTTTATCTTAAGTAATTTTACCAACTTTTAAAGCTTGATATTCTCAAGAAAACTGTTAATAAATGTTTTATGATGCATATATATATTATATATATATATACACATATATAGTTGTCAAAAANATATATATTATACATATTAAAATCTGTATTTTCCACATAACATGAATCAAATTACTTCATAAAATAATAAATAATTTATTCCATCGGAAAGAGCTTTAACTAAGAAAAATAAATTAAGTTGTTGCATGAGTTGAAACCCATAAAGGGGGGAGAGGATTGTGAAAAGCTAAATTGAAAAATAATTTAAAAATTGCAAAGAATTAATGCGAGGGAATAGAATAAAAGCAGGAGACACAGGTTCGAGTCCTGGCTGGGAGTGATAGATTTTTTATTCTATTTTCTCGCATTAATTGTTTAAAATTTACGTGGTGATAATAAACCACAACTAAATCAATATTTATTAATAAATTATATTCGTGCGTTGGATTAATAGTTTTTAGTTCATAAAGAAATTATTAAACACAAATATTAAATAAAACTTTCCTTAGCGAGCTTAGTTCTTTCTTACACTGTTGTTTTCACCTATTAAGTTCAAATTAGTTATTTACAACTATTTTTCTGATAAATATAATTTTAAATAAAGATAATAATTTCGAACTTGGGTAATGTAAAGCTATTTTGATTATTCACAAAGCAAACAGCTGTATTGCCTGACGTACTTCCTCCATCGGAGGGTATCTAGGAGGCCTAGTATTATTTCCCTGACTGAAGAGTAAAGGCCTTCTCCGGGAAGTCTGAGGTCGATCCCGGTCGTTTTAGAAAACAACCCTTAGCTGGAGACGGTCCCCCAACCCCTTCTTACCCCCTTCGGAGAGGGCAAGAGGAACAGCTGATGGTCTTAGTCTTAACCCTCTCTCCCTAAGACCGCTAAGGGGTTAGTGAGTGCTAAGTTTAGAGCTCCAACTTGATGAATCCCTCCATAACCATACGTACACACTAAGATGGAGAGGTCTCCTCAGAGTAATGGGCCGTAATGGACGTAGTCCGACTTCTCCCGGGACAATGCCAGCCATCTGTTCAAAAGGGGAAATTAGTATAAATAGATCTTACGGCCAGATCTGGGATCACTCAGGTTGTTTGGCGGGAGGAGCTGTTCCGGCGGGGAACTGTTCCGGTGGGCTTCCGTTCGCACAAATTCCAGTTCATTAGGATCAATGGACAGTGGAAGTTTGTGCAAATTAGTTCCTCCGAGTCCGTGACTCTGCAGAATTACACAAATTCCTTAAGTGACTTTTGAATTTATTCTGTATTTATATCAATGCAGTTATGTATTTTGACCATATTCCCTTACAAAAATATAAATAATACAAGGCTCACTGTCAATGAAAACTTAAAAAAGTGTTCAATCATAGAGATGTAACATTACGAAAATTGTTTTACAACCATTTGTGACTGGTTGGACAGCCACTCTTCTTGAAATGACAGCATTGTTAATTTGATATCTCTCACCTCGACCAATATTGGTCATTGAAGAACTCGTATAACAGTTTCATCGCCCAAATAACTAATTTGATATATTTTCTTACCAAAATTTGAGACGTTAGAGTATGTTTAAGGAGACATAATAAATAAATAAACGGGTGGACGAATAATTGACAAAATAATAAATTAATTTTGAATGAATATATACCACACACAAACAAAAAAAACGAACACACACACACACACACACACACACACACACACACACACACACNTAGAAAGTAATTAATAATAAAGTTTTAAAAAAAATTTATAACCAAAAAAAAAATTATTTATTGACAAATATGAACTATAGTTACTATTAATATTATGTCTAAAATATGTATAGTCTTAATTTTTTTAAATCTCTTATGAAAGCACTTAGGGTCATAAAATGAGGAGATCTGTACAGGCAGCCATCCTTTTATATACACCAGTGGTGCTGGAAAGGCATTTGTTTTCCTAAAAAAATCCTGCTGAACGAGTACACTCAGCGTTATAGGCTTGGAATCAAAAACCCTAAACTCATGCTCATTAGTATTCTAGTCGCTGGAATCGTATGAATACCCTCCAATGGAATATCGCCCGAGGAGGGTGTAATTGTCGTCCGTAGCAGAACGATAAATCGATGGCCCACCAGATTCGTAGAGCCTAGCCGCGAGCGTCCCCCGTCCGAATCCGATTCAAATGCCCTAAGTGAGCCGAAGCAGATTTATAGTTGGGTCGAGTGATACGGGCATCAATCACCCCCTGTGTGGAGGGCGGTGTTTAGGGGTGGTTTTATTTGTGCGGGAGACTGGGGCCCTCGGGGGTAAACGGAGGCAGAGGCCGAGTCCGACGAGCCGCGGGGAAAAAATAAACCCGGCGCACAGCACACTTGACTTACGACACACTCCGGAATCCTCCAATCGTCACGAACGGATGTCTTCTGTAATCGTCCGTCTCTCGAGGTATCGATTGGATGATCGATTGGACATGTGTAACCAAAGAGGTACCGGCGAGGATGCCCAGAGGGACCGGTCATTACCTCGCGGCATGATTTAAAGTGTAACTATCAGTCCCATAGCGCATGTGTGCAATTGACTGACTGGTTATATCTGTCGAGCCACGTGAGCCGTAGCGTTCAACATTTCTCAGTACAATTATCCGAAGAGGGACTGAAGAAACTGGTAGGATGGTACACCTCTGAAGGAATGCATCCAGCCTTTGAGCTTATTTCAAATACTTTAAGAAAACAATTTGCAGTACTTTTGAACTCTAGCAAACATTCTTAGAGGCCTAGCAAACATGGGTTAGAACACGCAATTCTCGACTCTCTCTCTCCGTTATCCCCATAGCCCTGGAGAAGGTCTGAAATTCTGGCCGAAACTTTGGCAAAAATAAAACCATATTAGCTATGGTATTTTTAGTGCAAGGAAACAGAATAAAAAATCTAACTGTCCCAGCCAGGACACGAACCTAAATCTCCTGCTTTCCGGGCCGGTGCGTTTTCCATTTACACTACCGAGACAAGTCTGATAAGTTATTAAATTCCCCGCACGAGTGTCGAGAGTCTATCCCACGAAAAAGACGAATATATCGTCTTATGCTTGGAGAAGCTGACATTGTCAATCAATTTAAATGACTCTCGTTATTTACTTTTTAAATTTAAATTTTATAAATTTTTTTGTGTTATTTAATCCCACCTAAATTTTAACTATTTTTAGTGCAAGGGAACAGAATAAAAAATCTAATTGTGTCAGCCAGGACTCGGACATGGATCTCTTGCTTGCCTCGGAGGTTAGACTCTCGACACTAGGGCGGGAAATCTAGTAACTTATCAGGCTTTTTAAAAATAATTAATAAAAATAATCCGTAGAAAATTTCTTCGTAATTGGTTTGATAAAAAATTATAGTCATTTAAATTTATATGAGTGTGTATCTGTGCTCTACTGGCAATTGTTTTCCATTGTAGCAGATTTCACTAAGGTGAAATAAAGCTTTTAAGAACAATATTATCAATGTATCTTTATAGATCTTATATTGGAGAAGCTAATTAAATTAATAACTGTCATAGCCAGGACTCGAACCTGGATCTCCTGCTATCCGGGCCGGTGCATTTGCCACTTATGCTACCAAGACTGATAAGTTATTAAATTTCCCGCACTAGTGTCGAGAGTCTAACCTCCGAGGCCGTTAATGTATCGTCTTAGGACAGGAACGATCTATGGTTCGCGTTCTAGCTGGGGCAGTTAGATTTTTTATTCTGTTCTATTGCACTAAAAATTATATATATATATATATATATATATATACCTAAAATATTGTATGGACCCTTTATTATCCTCTCATACTTTGAACCATTGAAATTGTTTTTTTTAAATATCCCTAGAAGTACTAACCTGATGAGGTGGATTTATTTGTGAAAAATCTTTTATAAATGAATTAATAACTTACTAATGATAACTGTACATTTCATTAATTTAGATTATTGAGTTTTATTCCGATAAAATCACTTGCTAACAGTTTAGCTGCAATCATAAACAATAGCCTCGGAAATTAGGTAATGTTTTGAATGATACAAAATTGAGTTTTCTTCATATCACCAAAATCTGAATTTTTTTAAAATTTTGAAAAATAAATTCGTTATAGATTCACCCCATATAGTTTTGTCTCTCCATTCCGTTACACCCGGTATATTCCTATGAGGGTTTTAGATTCTATTTTCGGAAGATATGAATTCGAATGTCACTTATTTCTCATGGAAGTTTTTATCTCCAATACGAATTATATTTTTTTTGCAAATACAAAAAAAAAAAAGTAGCAAAACAAATCAACCTATTTCTATTTTGTGTAGTCTTACAGTTTATCAAAACTGGAGTACCGATTAAATGTGGATTTAATTAAACCCCAGGAATTAATTGCAATTTGTTACTTTTCAAAAAATTAAGAATTTAACTTTTCTGCACATATGAGGTAACTCCTCTTCAGTCACTAATTATCTTATTGTCTAAGGAAATACCATATAATACGCAGTGTTGATAGGAGAATAATTTAAAAAAAAAAAAATAGCTTAATCTTTTTTTCACTCTCGCACATGCACACTATAACTTAAATTTGACCTCATTAGATCTTTGAAGGCCTTCGTTTTTACTTCAAAGGAAATGTTATTAATTTTTATAAGGTGAAATTCAATCCTTATTTAGTCTTTCAAACCTTTCCTTGAAAGTGGCATATTATATTCATATTCATTTCCATATTTATTCAAGGAAATTAAAATTCTTTGTAAATATGTTTTTTTGTGGTATTTAATTCCAAGTAAATTTTAACAATTTTTAGTGGAAGGGAACAGAATAAAAATTTAACTGTCCTAGCCAGGACTAGAACCTGGATCTCCTGCAATCCGATTCGGTGCGTTATCCATTTATGCTACCGAGACAAGTCTGATAAGTTATTAAATTCCCAGCACTAGTGTCGAGAGTCTAACCGCCGAGGCCGACGAGTGTCTAACCTCCAGTCCTGGCTGGGACAGTTAGATTTTTTATTCTGTTCCCTTGCACTAAACATTGCTAATATTCTTTGTTATCCTTATTTACCGATTTAAAAATTTCCAACACTTTCTTTTTTGCTGATATATTTAAATTCGCCTCTTTGAAAAAAACAATATTTTATTTTTGCAAATCGTCTCCTTCAATTAAAAACTATA
>KZ806903.1:1045057-1061297 GCA_000696205.2 Oncopeltus fasciatus | reverse complement strand
TCTCTCTCTCATATATATATATATATGTGCCTATACGCTCTATAGGGTTCAATTTTTTAATTAATGAAATCAAATTTGGTATTTTAGCTTTTTTTTTTTTTTTTTATGAATGAGCTCATGAATGGTTAAAAATATTCAATGGGGAAGAGAGGTTGTTTAATATGATGAAATTTTAACATCGTCATTACTACTAGTGTTATGAAAATGTATTTAACGAAATAGGTATATTACGTTATTTTGTAACATTTCTTTCCGACCCATTAAAAAAAAAATATATATGAAAAATATTTAAGAAAGTAACTTCAAGTGTTGTGCAGAACTTCTTATTTTTAAACCATAAAACCAAATTCTGTATTTAGGATTTCTTTTTGAAAGCCCTTGAAATTATTGATTTTTGGTTGAAACCTGTCCTTATTGTTATACGAGTTACAAAAGCGTTTAAAGAACATAATATAACATATGAGAGAAGAAATAACAGATTTTTTTTTTTTTTTTCCTTTTTTTTTTTTATGTAGAGAGAATTAGTCAAAGGCAACCAGGCAATTGGATAGCATTCGTTGTTTGCAGAGAGATTTTCGTAAGTTGAGAGGACACACACATGTAAAGTCCTTATTTCAAGAGAAGGCAATCCGTACTTGGAGGGGTGGGGGGGGGGGGGGGAAACCACTCTAAATTGAATTCCTTCTGTCGGCTGGTGACCATTTAAACCTCCTGCTTAACGACCGAGTGATTTACAGCTGCAATAAGTCATAAAACATAATTTTCATTATGTCTTCTCAAGTGGTCAGCTGGTTAACGACTCCGACTCTCCATAGCTGGATTCCAAAGTTGCAAATTAGTTTGTGTTCCTTTTCCTGTTAGAGCGCAGCTTCTCAAAGCGAAGGAGTGCGTACTGCACTCCAGAAGGCGACCGAGAGCTGTTTAGTGAGCTGCACTAAACTGTGATGATACGCCATTCGATTTCAGGTTCTCTTTGTAGTGACCGTATGTTGGGAGTATGATCATAAGATCACATAATCACATAAGCATAAGCTCTTTATCGCAAGTGGGTACTGGTATTGCTTGGGCACTCGCATAGGGTTTGCCATACGGTATTCCACTAGGTCTGAAACAAAACTGCTAACTCACCAAACAAAAAAAAAAAAAATATGGATTGACACCAAATGGTTCCATTTGGTGCCAAGCCATATTCTTGATACAATACTTACTAGAACCAGTAACATGGTGCCATAGGTGATGCTGTCTTGCCACATTCCTCTTATGTGGCACCAATAGTTCAAATTAATTACTAATTAAAAAGTATTCACATTCTGTAACAGGAAATTTAAATAAATGTATGATATAATTTACAACTGTGGCGATATGAATGAAATTCTCGTAAATGAAATATCTATTTGCTATTCATTTATATATATATTACACTTTATTAGTGAATATTTGATGATGTTAGTTGGGGGTTCGGTCTAGGTAGATCCAAAAAAAAAAATACACATTTAAAAAAGTGTATTTATTTGAAAAGATTATCTGATAACGTTTCGGCTTACAATGTAAGCCATCTTCAAGGCTGTCTAACATAAAGATGAGAGAGGACTTCCTGTCCCTAAGTTCACATTTCCATGACTGGGAAATTAGTCAGTACCTGTAGATGGCACTCTACTAGGAGTCTAAGGCGAACATATCGTCTTATACTCATAGGAGCCAATATTGTCAGCCATTCGTTAGACTCTAGATTTTTTTTTCCTTTTATTTTATTTTTTTAAATATTGCATTTGTTGAGGTATTTAATCCCACATTAATTTTATACAATAAATGAAAGGGAATAGAACCGTAGTAGGATTTTTTTTTCTATTCCCTTGTATTTATTGTATAACATTAATGTGGGATTAAATACCACAACAAATACAATATTTAATTATTTATGAACTTCTTCGATCTCACAGAAAAGTTAACAGAGATATCATTTACTGTCAGTTCTATTTATATGGTCGTTGAATAAAGCTGGAACTTTGCAGCTGCTAGATCTATATAATCGATATCTATTACATATATGTGAATATATAAATAACTGTCGATATAAACGGAGGGGAATTGAACTATTAAACATGAGCCTAAATAAACTGTACATTTTAATTACATGCTATAAGGCAATACTCTAGAATGTTTACTTCTCCTGGAGACGATGTTTTATTTGACATATATTAAAAGTAAACTTTAGGCTGTCTGTAGGTGGGGATATCTTTTGTTTCAAAATGCGACCGTGAACTATGAGACAGTCTAACTTATTTAATAAGTGATTCCTAGGGGCTGGCGAGAGAGTGGTGGGTGGTTGGAAGGCAAGAAACGGAAGGTTATCCTGACGTTATATATGGGCCGAAGAAGACAGCGCTGGTGAGAGAGAGAGAGAGCGGGCTTTAATTTAATGAAATTTCCGCGTGCTGAGCTCCTGATACTTTCCCGGAGAGGAGAGAGAGAGAACGAGGAAGGCGACCTCTCGCGGCGACTAATGCTCCAGGATTAGAAGATGGCGGCTTGGAATATGAACAAAGTTGTGGGATTGTAATGAAGCCATCCATCAAGCTGATAGTTTGCCGAGTCGGCTCTCTTTAATTAAAGGCGACCTTCTCTCTCCTGTGTGTCACCGTCTCTCCCTTCCCGCCAACTTCTTCGCTCCTCTCTCCCATTCGCGTCAGGACAGTACGCTTGTATTGCTGCTAAAGTGAGTGTCTCTATCTGGCACATTTGGGTGGGATCTATAATTCTTTTATGTATGGAGACCATTTTTGTCTCTCAATTTATGCTTTATATAGCAATCCCTTGAATGTATTATGTTTTAGTTGAAATCAAATTTGGGAAAGATGGAATCTAGAATGAAAAGACAATTTATAATCGTAATATCTTCGCTTTTGTTTGACTTATGACGAAGTTAACAGAATGCAAGACGTGTAAAATATAATTTTCTAATGTTTATATATTTAAATATTTTTTTATGAATTACGCTTGTTAAGGAAGGAATTTAATTATGTAACTACGGGAGAACGCTTCAAATACTCTTCCATACAAGCCTGTCTAGATTAATGCTTAGTAGTACCTTTTTCCACTCATTGTTTTCTAAGGCTTGAAATTTAAATTTTCTCATTTACTCTAATTTATATCCATCTTTAACGAAATTAAGGAAATCTGCATCGATTTCGCAACTCTTGCGTGACGGACTTCTCCTGAAAATAGAAAAAGAGAAACTTATTTAGAGACTTAGTGTCTTTAAGTATTCTTAAGCGTTTATTGTTAGACTCAAGACAAATAGAAGATAAAGAGGACTTTGGGTCGTGAATGTAATTTTATGTAAATTCATTACAATCTTTATATTTATACTGACGAATAATAACGAATGCATTTAACAATGCAACTAGGAGAGTTGAGTTCCTTTTTAGCACATGCCACTTATGACATTACCTTTTACCTTACTTATATTTCTTGGTTTGCAAGATGAAATTAATAGTTTAGATTACTTACCATTAAATAAGCCTACCTTTAATTGACGTGGAAATCTACTTAGCTTGCCCAATGTCTGACAGACCTCAATCTTTGGATCAAGTACATTCAAGTGGAAAATGTTAATCCCAAAATAAGAAAAGCATGGGCTCTTTATATTAAAAAATTTATTTAATCGAAAAGCGAGAAAACACCTTACAGTTCAAATAAGTTTGCCAAAGAAACTTCCAGAATTATTTAGTTTGGGCTAATAACCAGATTTAAATATCGAATTTTGAATTTATTACCTTAAATTAATATATGCTAAAATATATGATTGCTATCGTTTTTTATTGAAAAAATAAAATGCGTTATAAATATTTTATAATTCAGTACATATTTTAAATAAAAAAATAAGATATTTTATTGATGGAAATAAAATGCAGAAAAATAGATGATAATTTTTGAAGTAATGCAAGTTCTAAAAATAGAAACTGACATTCAGGATCTTCGGTATGACATTAGTGACTTCTTTTTGAATTTCAAAATTGTCTGAAAAATTGTCTAAGCATTTTTAAACACTTCCCTTTATTTTATAAGTTTGGTCACTTTTCGTGATGTTTATATACCTAATTTGTACATAATGGGACTTTGACTAAATGGCTACGACTCTTTCTTGTGGACAGAGCCTCCACGAACTGCCTCCAGACGTCCCTGTCCCCTCATAAGCCTTCACCTCATTCTCAGCCTCCGTCAACTGATCTCTTCTACGTCGTCCTTGGCCCTCCTCACTCCTTGGCGGAACCAGTCGAGGACAAACTCCAACCACTCAGCTATAATGGAAATATGGAACTAATATTGGCCAGCCTAAACGTCTGCCATTGGCTATTTAAATAAACCCCTTACAAAATCTCCTTTCCACTAACAGCAGATTTTTTACTAGAAAGTCAACATATTCACGTTGCAACATGTTTGACTATTGTTAAATTCAATTCTTCACAGACCCATGCTGTATAAATTTAAGATAATTATGTATATATATTTGGAAAAAAGACTTCCCTAAAATTTTGAAATTTAACATATTGTTTAGGAATATTGGAATATGAATATTTCCTATACCCCATTCAAATTCCGTTCGTTACCTTGGGTTCCATCTTGACTCACGACTTACATGAGGCGAACATACTAAAATTAAAAGACAAGAACGATATGGACTTTTTTACAGACTCATGAATAAGAACTCCAATATTACGGTAAAAAACAAACTGACGCTCTACAAAACCTTATTACGACAAATCTGGACTTACGGAGTAGAAATCTGGGGTGCCGCCAAGCCTTCCAACATCCAAAGAAGCCAGTCCTTTCAATCCAAAATCCTGAGAATAATTGCAAATGCTCCCTATTACGTATCTAACTCTTCCCTACACCACGCTTTTAATATTATTTTTGTTCAGAATCTAATTTCTTCCCGCTTCAGCCTTTTCTACATTAAACTGCCATACCATCCTAATCCACTAGTACAGACCTTGTCTTCCAACCCCTACAACCCTCTCAGTCGGCTGAAACGATGACCTCTTGGGGACATAGTCTGTAAATAATTTGAGAGAGAGTGATATCACTGGTCACCTTCTCACGTCATGTGACTTTCATTAATGTCATTTTTTTTCATTATTGATTGTGATCAAATTACAAAATGTTTTTATTTATTTTTATCAGAATGTAATATGTAAAATGTAAATAAAGGTTATAAAAAAATTATATGCATATATATAGAATAAATATTTCTTATATTCAAACGGGTAATAAAAAAAAAAACCAAAAAAAATAAACGTTTTAGCATCGTGGACATCTTAATATGCATCGATTCCAATTTTTCAAAATTTGTTTTGATTTAAAAAGAGTACTGACTTTAGTTAATGGTTGTAATTAAGAAGCATAAAGAAAAATTTACATTTGGCAGGGGGGGAATACCTTTTTAATGGTCGGTGAGCTGACTGAAATTACAACTTGAATAAAAAATGAATCCATTGAGGCTATTTATCAGGCCGAGACCAGTTTGCACAATAGCACGGATGGAATGCTATTCAATCCAGAGATAATTTAGCAGGTTGTTTCCATCTCGTGAGAGGAGAGGTGGACTGCAGGCCGAAGGAGATTGGGAGGAGAGAAGGAGACCGGATTATTATTCATTGCAATGAATCAACTAAGGAGACAGACCGATGGGTGGGGGGTTGGAGTAAGGGAGCGAGAGGGGAAGATGGGTCTAGGGAAATTAAAGACTATATATCGATAACTCATATGATAAATATAGTAATTTATTCCAACTCACATATAGGAGTAACCCAGAGGGGAATATAGACTCAGATCCTATCTACAAGTTTATATGTAAATCGGTTAGGTAACCTCGTGTTTTTATTTCCATTCAGCTTTTAGTTTATCCCTCTTATTTTTTTGTTGTTCCCTCTCCCTTTCTCTCTGCGCCAGACATTTCATTCTCCCAGTTTTTTTTTTTTTTCTATTCTCCCTTTTTAATTTTTATCTGCCTCACCTCTCCCGGGGAAAGAGATGAAGATAGAGCGCAGAGGAGTTGTATAATTGGGCGAAGCCGCACCTCTTGGTGAACACCATCTTCGAGGGTCTGGCAATCAGCTCGGGAGCCGAGACAAAATGGTTTCTCTTTATCAGATGATCATCGACACGCCTACCCGCTCCCATCCGGTACCACACATCCAAACATGTATCTCTCTCTACTCCCTAATGTCTACTACTTTATGTATTTACAAATCCTTCTGTCTGCCATTTCAATACTCCTAGCTGCCATATCCTTCAATTGGGACTTTTTATACTTATTATATCCCATTCTTTATCTCCCACATTCTATCACTATATTTAATTTCTATTTAGATATCTTGGATACACTTTTTTATTAGTTCCTGTTTAGTTTTCAAGATAATTTTGATCTTTAATTCCTTCTAATATTTTATTTTATCTTATTATTTTTTTTTATCTTATCCATCTTTAGTGCAAGGGAATATAATAAAAAAATCTAAGTGTCCTGGCTGAGACTAAATACCACTGGGATTAAATAACACAAAAAAATAATATTTGTAAAATTAAAAATTAAAAAAGTAAATAACGAGAGTTATTTAAATAGCTTGATAATGTCAGCTTCTCCGAGCATAAGACAATATATTAGTCTGCCTCGGAGGTTAGACTCTCGACACTAGTGCGGGGAATGTAATAACTTATCAGATTTGTCTCGGTAGCGTAAACGGAAAACGCACCGGCCCGGAAAGCAGGAGATTTAGGTTCGTGTCCTGGCCGGGACAGTTTGATTTTTTATTCTGTTTCCTTGCACTAAAAATTGTTAAAATTTACGTGGATTAAATACCACCAAAATATAATATTTATATTATTATGAGATATTTTTGTTTGTTAGGGTTCGGTGAAGGTAGATCTAAAAAAAAAACAAATTTTAAAATATGTGTATTTTTTAAATTATCGGCCAAAGTTTCGGCTTACATTGTAAGTAAACAATCTTCATGCCTTAGGGGTTAAACCGAACCCCAACAAAAAAATACATCTATTTTTAATTTCTTCTAGTACCTTTTATACGTGTTCCCATTGCCTATATCTCTGCACAGTTGTCTTGTAATCAGGATAGTTACTTATGCTCATTCATGCTCAAGGACATCCAAATTTACATGGACTGAGTAACAATACAAGCGTCTTGGATCACACATTTTCAACCAAAATGTTATATCATCACCTCTTATTTAGTAGTCTCCACAACCATATATTTACTGCCAAAAAATTAATTCTTGTCGACCAGACTAGATCGCTAGAAATTTATTTAGGTTAGTCAGACTCCTTTCACTGTGTAATTAGATGTTTGGTGAATAGGTCAATAACAAAACTTGATTTTAAGTAAGTTGGGGCTCATCTGGAAAATAAAAAAAAATGCAAAAAAAACAAAAAAAAACAACGTTTATAATTAAACAAAAATCATATTAACAGCTTAAATGAAAGCTGCTTTCGGATTAAAAAAATTTATTAATCAGGAAAAATTGCAATATTATAAGTGGTGGCAGATCTGAAACACCACCCATTCTGGTTGTATAATTATTGTGAGATGATTACTTAAAAATCTTCATATACAAGGTTTCAATAAAATTTTTGAAGATTTACTTGCTGCAATCATTTATTATCTCAAAGAATCAGGCAAAATTAAAAATGAGAATTAAATGGTTATAAATAATTTTTTTTTTTTTAATTATTCGAGAAATTATAAAAGGGAGTCATTATAAACATGGAAATCAAATTCAGAGTTTTAGGTGGTCAAATTCTATAAAAGCTATGTCTCGGATTGGAATGGTTTCATACTGGATGTCGCATGTCAATTCATTACTTCAGTAATTAAAAACTAGTAGAATTATAAAAATGAGTTTCAATTCAAATAGTTCCATTTTTTATTAATAATATATTTTTTTAAATATATGTCAATTATTAAACTANTAATTTAGGTTGTTATAGTGGTCGAAATAAACCTGATTCCTGTCTTTTATTAACTAATTTATAGTAAATATATTAAGGGGTTTTTATAGGGCGTAATAACCTAGAAGTTGATTGCCCTCCATTATGATCTACTACTAATACATAAAGATTTATTTTAAAAAAAAATCGTACCTGCTGCGTTTTTTTTAGTAAATACAGTTGCACGATGGCTATAATATGTTGGGAGCGGAGGTATAACTGCAGCGTGTTTGTGGATGTGTGGACTCCTTGCTGGGGCCTCTTGAGGAAGTGCCTGGCCGTCTCTCTCTCCTATTGATTCGACACGAGGAGCGATGTTTACCGAGGGCTTCTCTCATCTGCATACAGATGTGGCGGGCTCGAGGAAGGGCATCTGTCGTCTCCTCGACTTGTGCTGACTGCATCTGCCCGCAGTAGGGAGTCTGGACAGTGCCCCTGACGAATCGATCATGACTCCAGAAACCACTAGATATGGTAGGAAAGCCAGTAGAATCTGCTGGTTTTATGTCTTTCTCCAACCTGTTTCTATGAGAGAGAAGACTTTCTTCACTCCTCACTGATGAAGTCCAAGAAATCTCCCCGAAAATTTTACTCATTGTTATTCTTCTTTTTGTGTCTTTCTCCCACCTGATCTTATTTACTTTATATATATANACACACACACACACACACACACACACACACACACACACACACACACACACACACACACACACACACACACACACACACACACACACACACACACACACACACACACACACACACACACACACACACACACACACACACACACACACACACACACACACACACACACACACACACACACACACACACACACACACACACACACACACACACACACACACACACACACACACACACACACACACACACACACACACACACACACACACACACACACACACACACACACACACACACACACACACACACACACACACACACACACACACACACACACACACACACACACACACACACACACACACACACACACACACACACACACACACACACACACACACACACACACACACACACACACACACACACACACACACACACACACACACACACACACACACACACACACACACACACACACACACACACACACACACACACACACACACACACACACACACACACACACACACACACACACACACACACACACACACACACACACACACACACACACACACACACACACACACACACACACACACACACACACACACACACACACACACACACACACACACACACACACACACACACACACACACACACACACACACACACACACACACACACACACACACACACACACACACACACACACACACACACACACACACACACACACACACACACACACACACACACACACACACACACACACACACACACACACACACACACACACACACACACACACACACACACACACACACACACACACACACACACACACACACACACACACACACACACACACACACACACACACACACACACACACACACACACACACACACACACACACACACACACACACACACACACACACACACACACACACACACACACACACACACACACACACACACACACACACACACACACACACACACACACACACACACACACACACACACACACACACACACACACACACACACACACACACACACACACACACACACACACACACACACACACACACACACACACACACACACACACACACACACACACACACACACACACACACACACACACACACACACACACACACACACACACACACACACACACACACATATATATTTGAATGATAACGATCAGAAAATTCGCAATTTGAATGAGTTCGTTAATGGCTTAAAATGCTCGAGAGGGAGAAAGGGGAAGAGTTAAGTAGGAGATTTAAATTAAAAATCGTAATATCATAGTTATTTTAGCATAACGAAAAAAAGCACAGTAAATTGTAAATAGTTTGGTTTTTAATTAAATTAATTGTTAATTTAATTTCTAACATTTATACTTTATAAGATTTTTTTTAAAGGAAAGAATATTGTGGAAATATTTAAGAATGCAGCTTCGTGATTTAGATAGTCACTTGATATTTAAATTGGTTTCTGTTGAAATTGGTTAAGAGGGAAGATTGTTGAGAGTAAATTTAACCATTGCATCTTTGTTGTTATTGTTATATTATTATAAAGTGCCAAGGAAAGGTTTATTAAGCTTAATATAGTTGTAAAATGTAATTTTTTGACTTAGCATTTTACAAAGTCTTTTCTATCGAATTTATCAGAACCTCCATGAAGATCATCATTTACTCACATGGCTTCCTCCAAATGTTCAGACTTGTCATACATGTCCATCATTAATAAAACTTACTTTGTTTTCTGGGTTAGGGACTGTCTAAATTCTTTTTTGATAAAATATAAATAGAATTTATCCTTTAAAGGATTCTTCTAAAAATGCACATTTTGATGGCAAAATAATTAATAATAAGGCATAAAATACTTTGAAGTTTTATAATTGGGAGTAAATATTACAATTCCGCGATTTCTGCAAGCATCGGGTGCATAGTTTATCGAGAAGTGAAAGTTTTTCTAATGGTCTTAGTGAAAGTGTCCACACGTTTGAAATTAAGCCGGGGCCGCCTTGAGAGCCACGGAAGCCTTTTAAGAATGCATAAGTTTCCAGATTGTAAAGAGTGTGGGAGAGGTATTCGATGCAGCCATGGGGTCCCCTAATAATTGAGCGTAGGAAGAAAGCCGAGGTAAAACTTCTTGGAGGAAGTGCATGAATAGGTTAGCTCGTTCTAATTACCATCCTGAACGCTCCTTCCGAGTATCCGATCAGGAAGACTGAGCTAAATATATCATAGTCCCATCCGAGCCCCCGGGTCCCGACCTAATCCCTCGTCTTGTTACCGCCTCGCCGCCTCGGGAAATGGCGACATTCAAAATTTATATTCCTTTCCTTTAAGTTATGATTTTCTCAGGAGACCAGCGGCGGCGCTCGGCGAGGTGTGGAGCTCGAACCATTTCGGATGCATAAGCTCTCTCGCCTCCAGAGCAAACTTGTTCTTCGCAGGAAGCGCTTTAGCCAAGGCTTTATTGCCTAGAGACCTTCCTTCAGCCCGAGTGGAGTCATACTCGTAATTACTATAACAATAAGTCATTATCTTAGGCTGCCTGGTGATAAGGGATGCGTTGGGGTCTCTCAAACCTGACTCTGAGCTCTCAACCCTTGACTACCTTTCATCTATAAATAAAAGCTTGCCCTAAGCCATAGTTTTTTAGAATGGGGTAGCAACTTGTAGAAAGCCCCTCCTTTCATGCCTTCATGAACCTAAGTAGTTGAAAGGGAGACAAACTTCAATTAAAAATAAATCATTATCCATTCAGCCTTCAATTAATGCTACAGAATAGACTTTGGTACATAATAGATTAAAAAAAAAAAAAAATCAGTTTCACTACAAGAAGGGGCCAATGGGGAAACACATTCATTCGATAAGTGAAAGCGTTTGGTCAACACATTTTTATTTCCACCTAATTTTATGTCCTTTCAATGAAGAATGGTACCCAATTAAGGCAGGATATTCCCTAGCAGCTTACCATAAATCCTCTGGGTCATTACAAACAGAGGTACAGAAAGAAAAAACTTAGCACTGTGAGTATTGAACCTAGGACTTTGGCTGTGGCTAGTGTCCTAAACTCCGGACCACTGTGTCCCGGCTTTGATAATCGATTTTAGCCATTAATGATCTATTCCAGAGGAGGGGGAGCTTAATTTTAGAATTTTGTTTTTTTAAAGTTCTGGAGTCCATACTGAAGCCTATACTGCTCAGAATAAAGCCTACTTTTACGTTTTAGAGTCCATTACTGGATACTATTCAGAATAAAAATTAAATTCGCTTACAGAAATATTTTCCACCAATGTAATTTTATATGCTATCTCAAGGATAATTGTTATATAATATCGTATATACAGATATTTCAATATGGATATGGAGCTTTGATGGCAAAGGCAGAAATACGTCCGTTTACCAGAGTCAACTGATATAAGATGGTAAGCTAATATAGGATATCCCAGGTTCTCAAAAAAAAAAAAAAAAAAGGCTGGCTTTTAAGATTGTTATTTAGCTTCTGGAAAAACTATAATTTTATGTATGAGGAAGTTTTTCCATTAAAAGTAAACATATTTCCCGATTAACAACAAATATTTGGTAATTGAGAAACTAAGCCATTAAACCAAACCCATGAAGCAAGTGGGGTTGTATCTAACATCCATGATGTTTTGCGTTCATATCCTTCCTAATCATCCCTCTCTTTGTAACTGTATCTCCTCGACCACAGATAACGGCGGTAAACTAGGCTGTTCGGCTACGGACAGATATGTTCGATAAGTACCCGTTCGACAGATGTCGATATACTACCGATGGAATCGATACACACACACCCACGTGTCGCCAATCATAAACCCCAAGGGCGACATAGCAGCCGATTCATTAGCAGAGCAAACAGACGTTCCAGCGACACCGTCTCTCTGTTGTCCATCTAGTGGTCGATGTCCGTCTAGCGGCCTGCTCCAACTCTGTTTGACAAACGTAGAAAATAAGCGTATATGTGACAATTAAAGAGGAGGATTAAACAATGCAGGGTGCCTACTCCAACTGATTCAGACACATGTCATACCAGTAACCACTAGTGAAATTGATACACGTATCTGGCAATTAAGGCATGAGGTATGACGACAAATATTTGAGATTTATAATGAAGTTCTAACACTGGCCATTATTAGTGACGTGGGACTCCATCTGTCAGCACTCAGATCACCCAGTGTTATTCAGAAAGTCGGTCACACAGTAGCTGCGTAATTTAAGCAGATTTTCTATCTTTCATTAAAAAATCGGAGTAAATGGTAAATTGTAATTTAAAAGCCAGAGAATGAGACATTTAAAAAAAAAAATAAATCTTTATTTATTACATTCTGTTACTTTACATCTTGTAATTTGATGACTAGTAAATAAGAACAGGTGGGTAGAACCAGTGTAGTGAACAGACAAAAAAATTTATCAAATTGTTCTCTTTGTATATATACTAGCTCATACAGATTGGACGCAGTCTTTGAGAATTTGCTTTTTTTGACTTGAGCCATTTTCTGCTTTAAAGATCANTAAAATCAACAATAAAACAATTAAATAGTCATCACTGTGCAGGGAGAAGGGGCCCATCGACCCCCACTCCCAATAAGTTTAGGCATTAAGGCCCAGGAGGTCGCGAGGTTATCTCCGTTTTAGTCCGGGGAGGATTGTGAGGATTGGAGTCCGACGACAGAGATTGGGCAAATGGATTGGGATGAAATTGGAGTTTACTATGGAAGAGCTTGAAGCTCTGGTGGAGATAAGGTCTTTGACAAAAGGAATATTAAAGTCGTGATGAAGGGTAGAGTTGGACACATAATATGGAGCGTTTACAATTATTATTAGGACATTAGATTGAAAGGATTGTATTCTTTGGATATTGGAAGGCTTAGCGGCACCTCACAGTTCGGCACCGTAGGTCCAGATTGGTCGTATTATGGTCTTGTGGATGGTCAGTTTATTTTCTAATGNAAAAAAAAAAAAACCATCTTAGTTTCTTCCTTAACAAGAATCATAAGCGCTACAAAATTAACTGTTAAACCTATTACTTTCTATAACCTTTTTCGTATGTCAAATAATAACACAGATATTTCGATTACATAAATTATCTTCTTCCTGCTTTCCATTCCCTCATACATACATTAATTAAAAATTGAATTTGATTATTCTTGACGCATGGCATTGCACATCATGAAGAATGAAGAACCTCTGAAACATAATCATTCATACAGTGGTCTCAGGAGCTTTGACTTACAACTGTTGGACTTCCATGTCTTTTTTTGCAGGGATAAATATTAAAAAAATAACAGGCATAACGGTAATAAAAAAAAAAAAAACCCTTACAAATTTCAGTTGAAAGCAAATCAATGATGATTTTCAGGAACTTTTTTTTTTTTTTTTTTTTTTTTTTACTACTGCCTCTTTATTCGTAAATATTTTACTATATTTTGTATGTTCTCTGCTTTAGTGTTGAAAATGTGTTTGACATTACCACTGGTCTGATCCACATCGCAAAATTGCTCTTTCAGGAACTAGAACCAAAAGTGCTTTTTATTTCAGCCTGATCTAATATGTCTAAGGAGTCTGGCAAAATACCAATCCAGACACATTTCAAAGAAAACTGCCGTAAAATGTGACTGTTATTTTTCAGTACAATAACAGTGATTTGAGTTTACTTTTCAATTCAGTGAAACTGAAAATTTGTTTTTGATATAAATAAATAGCCCGCATTTTCCTCTGCTTCACGCCATTTTTTATAATTTGATTACATTTTGTGTATCTAAGAATGTATCTCTTAAAATGATATGTATTATAGCCTTTAAATGTGTAGGTAACACCCTTGGGATAAATAGTAGCCCTGTACTATTCAAATTATCTATGATTATAATATTAATTCCAAAACACTTTTTTTTTTTTTTTTACAAATTCTTTCAGAGCAGTATATCTTTTGTATATTTAAGGGAGTATTGCAAAACTCTTTTATGATATAGAGCTATAATGATGAATAACTCTTTAATTTCACTGAATTACCGAGTTAAATGTATGCTCAAGAAAAATCGTGGAGACTCACGAGTACGTAGCCTTTACGAATACGCTTAATTACTTTACAACCTCAAAAGATTTTCCAATGTTTACAAATACAACACCCAGGACCTCGTATACCCTTTTGTATATTCTCTGTTTTAGTGTTGAAAATGTGTTTGATAGTACCACTGGTTTCATCCACATCGCACAAGCGCTCCTCTTAAAAAGTATTGGGGAGAACTATTTAACATTGCTGGGGATTAAAAACAGTCCTACTAAAAAAAAATCTTACTACCACAGCCAAGAATCAAACCCAGGTCTCCAACTTTCCGGGTAGTTGCGCTGACCTCTACACCACTAAGGTTGCTTCGAAAATCTCTAAATCCTCGCATTACACGAGTCAAAACCCCCCGAGTAAGATGAATATGTCGGATAAATAATCTAAAGGGTTATTATGACTACCAATGAATATTGAACTATCATACTTTTTATTATCCGTCTTCATTGGTTTCTGCAAACCATCATTTGTTGGCTGCCAACAGAAGATGGTTTGCAGAAACCAATGAAGACGGATAATAGAAGGTATGATGAATATGTCGTCTTATACTCGAAAGAGCTAATATTATCAGCTATTTATTAGACTCTCGTTCTACTGTTGATGGTCATTAGCGCTTACCTGATATTTCTTTTTAAATAATGATATTAATTGTGGTATGTAAGTCCACGTTAAATTTTCTACAAGAAATGCAGTAGGAGACCCTTTTGCATTTCTTGTAGAAAAGTAGATATAATTTCCCGAAACTAATAATAATAAGCACAGCATCTACGACACAAGGTTCCTTAAAGAATCAATGCCGTAGAAAAATTTTATATCTATCCAATAGTTTCAGTGACAACAAAACCAGCAAAGAAGGATGTATTCGAAACACTTGATTTCATTTTTATTTATTTCTTCTACTGAGAATTAAAGTTTGTGTTCATAAATAAATTATTCGAACATAATAGCGATGATTTTTTTAATTCCAGAGATTTAAATTAGAAAAAAGCTAAAATGGGAATGACTTTTATAACCAAAATTACAAAGCATTATGTTGTGTACTAGAGTTAATACTTTTTATTCTATTCTGCAATATATTCATTTCATCAAACCCGTAGTAAAAGTAGATATCGTACAGCTGTGAAACGTAACTAATATGGAACGAAGTATTACTTCCTGCCACACAAATCCTCACTAGACAATGCGGGGTTACAAAAAATATACGCAAGAAGAAAGATAAATGAAGATTCCCTTCTTCAGAGCCAGTCAATCCTTCTTAACGATGGTAGTTCTACGAGAGTCACGCCTAGGATAAGATCAGCTGGTTACCAAGTTTGGTATACGGAACTTATAGGTGTATACGTAATTTAGTTGGTTGTAGTTTCTTACATAATAGTGATCATCATCACAGGAACGAACTAACTGCTGTCTAACCAACATACCAACATTCAGGGCAAAAATGTATATATATATATGAATATTGTGGAAAT
>KZ806903.1:1027941-1045030 GCA_000696205.2 Oncopeltus fasciatus | reverse complement strand
ATATATAATGTAAATAGAAAGTAAAAATATTTTATAGGTGACTATATTCTAGACATATGGTTATAGAAGTCTCCATACTAAGCTCTTTTATTTTCCATTTTCTTTCTGATTTTTTTTCTTGTTTGTAGTGGTTTATAGTATCAAATGAAGGGGGGGGGGGAGGATCAACAACCTTCGCTGTTAATGCATTTTATTAAATGCTCGTAAAATTCGATCAAGGCAAAGGTCGTCTTGGGTTGACATCGACCAGTTGGAGTACAGATGATCAGGCAGTACCACAAAGATATCAAAACAGATTTGGGAAAAACTTGGATCAATTTACATATCTCCCATTTATGTTAGGAGCAATGAAACTCCTTATTTTTTTTACGTTATACCAGCTTTTATTCTGACTGAAAATGCTGTAACATGCGATGTAGATATTGAAAATGCTTATTATAAAGTATATAAAGCAAAAAACATAATGTATTATTAACACAATAACTCATAACTCAATGAAATACCTGAGAAAATTTCTGAACATTTATCGGAAACCGAAGTCCCAGAATACTATTTATTTTTCTTTATTTCAAAGGGCCCATGTAATAAAACTATGTGAAAAAAAGTTCGAAAGGAGTACAAAAAAGGTATCTTACAATCCTGTTGCCTTCCACCTCTCCTTTTCAATATTTATAAACAAAACTAATAATTTAAATGTTATTACAACAGAAAGCTGATAATTTTATAATAATCCTAATTAAAAATAATAATCGTGTTATTATTATTAATAGTAAAAATCATAATTATTTTTAAACCTGCATTTCAATGTAGTAACGGAGAAAAATTATTACTTCAGTAATGCAGAAAAATTAAAAAAAATGTAATAATACCCAGAGGACTTTAGAAATATACTTTAATAAAATGACAGGCATTCTTTTTACCGGTTAATATTAAAACAATATTTAATTACTTATCAACTAGAAGTCATTAATGAATGAAAAATAAATTAGATGTGAGCGTAGTAAATTTCAAAAACCATATTGAAGAACAATGCTCGAAACTAAATTCGAAACTGTACGATTAAAATTAAGGGGCCCTCTGACCTTGGTGTAAGACACATGTCCAAGGTATTGTCGATTTTGTGGCATTTGCTTACGGAAAGCGCTCCAAAATCCGCAATTTTGAAAAATTATACCCAATCCCGTATGTTCCCTTATTTTTGGAAACTGGTCCGGGGGGAAAGGGGGTTCAGCGGAGGACCAAAATTAAAATCCTAAATCCTTTGCGTTTTTTAGTGTTATGAAAAAAAATGTATAAAACAAAATGGTTGTAAAATATAATTTTATAATTAATGTAATTTTATTGTATAACATTTTTCAAAAAATCACATATTAAGATGAATATTTAAGAATGTAAATCCATTTATTTAAAAAAAATAGAAACCCAATTTTGTATTTCGACTTTTTACTGTAAACACTTTTAATAATTTTATTTTTAGTTTAAATCTAATTGGCGAAAGAGAGGGGTTTAGAGAAAGTCACAAGTCAAAATTTTAATAGCATTAACTTCGTACCTATTTGAGATAGAGAAAAGTTATTAGGAATAATAAGCGTAAAATTTTCTAACGCTAAATTTCTTATGTAGGGGTGGGGCAGATGGGCCCCTTCTCCCTGCTAAGTGATGTTCACTTATATATTTTATTATTGTTTTATTTTTATACATTAAATAACAGAATGTAATAAATAAAGATTTATTAATTTTTAAGAAAGTTCTATGACATTTTTACGAATAATTTTTCGTATTAGGTGAGGGCTTCCCCTCTCTTGTTTTTTTTCTCCTACTTGTTAATGAAATATCCTCATTTATATCCATATTTAAGGAAATATGAGAAATTCGTTTCGATTTACGCAACTCCTGCGTCACGGAGTTTCTTTTTTTGACTTTTAAGTATACGTGGTTAATATAATAGATCTATGGTAATGTGCTAATTGTGAGTGAAAGAACGAATTCATCTCTAGACATATTATGTTCATTTTTTCTTAATTGCTTTTGTCTAAAGCCATTATATCTATAAAAAAAATTATACAAAAACTGTATTCATACACAAATTATATTTAAATAATTATTTGATGTAATTAATACCTTGCATAAAGTGAAAAATGATATGAAGCTACCTCTGATTAGGTTGTAATTAACTTGAGCGGATGGTTGGCATAAGCATATCCTGGCTGTTTTAAATTTCACATATGCTATAGCTTAGAGATTACTGTCCGGTAGCTCAACATATAACTTTTATATTAACTTTTCATTAATTAATTATCCGAGTTACCATGTTAATGAGGATGAGGGAGAAATAATACTAACAGGCTCCGTGCGCTGCTTCATTTGAATACAGTTTGCCAGGGGGCGGTGGGCGTTCTAATGAATACATTGTTGATACTGTAAGATTGCAATTAAATCCTGTGAGAATCCTGGAGTTCCTACGTCCTCATGACTGGCTTCCAGGAGATTCCAGGAGAACGGCCTGGAGGATATCTTCCGGAAGGTGTGCTTGTCCCACCTCGACCATTATACTCCAGTGATGGCAGCTATTACCCCGACACCCGGACTGGAAGCCTACCTGTCAGGTACTAGGCACGAGTAGGAGGAAAAACTCTCACTTTTCGAGAGAGCACGATCCCCTACGTCTGTGTCCTGCAAACCATAAAACATTATAAAATAATTTTAAATGGAGAGTTTTTGACCGCAGAGATTATTAGTAGATGTTCTATTTGTTAGGGTTCGGTCGAAGCAGATCCAAAAAATACAATTAAAAAAATGTGTATTTTTTAATTATCAGCCAACTTTTTGGCTTACATTGTAAGCCATCTTCAGAGCTATCATGAAGATGAGAGTGGACGTCTTGTCAGCATAATCCCATATTCCAGTCATGAATATTATCAAACACGATGTCCTCTCTCGCCTTCATGATAGCTCTGAAGATGGCTTACAATGTAAAGCTATGTATTTTTGAATCTATCTTGACCCAACCCCAACAAATATAACATCTTCTACTCACAAAATAATTTTTAAAATCAATATATAATAAACTGATATAATGTAGTAATAAATTGTACAATTATTTATATGGATCAAAATGATAAATTCAATTTTGTTATCTTGGAGCAGAAGGCTCTCTCCGTCCTCTACCCTCATTTCCCTGAAGAAGACCTAATATTTAGGATGAAATATTGATAACAATAAAATCTTTCTTGGTTTACAAATTAGTTTTTATTTCTTTAAATACCGAGACCAAATCCCCGACCAATCCTTCTTAATAAAGTTGAAGTCCCGNGACGGTCGTCAGATGTATTTACCGTTTCTTCTGCCGGGTTGGACCGTGTCAAGTTGTTGATAGTTGCCGAGCTTTCGCACATCATGTGATGGCTTCTTCAGGGCTGAATAGAGAACTACATATTATGAAAATGTCAGCCTAGCAGGAGCTTAGTTAACTTCCTTAGTATTGGAGCAATGTTTTTTTTTTTTTTTTTTTTAACATTCCATGTCATGAAATTCCCACACTTATTGAATAAATATTTCACAAATTAAGATATCTGTGTTATCTATTATTGCACATAACTAAATATTACGCCTGCTGCAACCAAGCGACTATCTCTTCATTTCTGGTGATCCCACAGATGTCTTTGCTCAAATTCGTTCTAAAACAAATTTAGTTTTTTAATTAATATTTAGAAGCGATAAGCTAAATTTTATTGAGTAAAACTAATTGCAGTTTTGCAGTTGGAGGGAGGGAGGGAGGGTTTGCTAGGGAGGGAGGGAGGGAGGAGGGGTTTGCTAGAAAGGGAGGGTGGAAGGAGGAGGGATAGAGGAGGGAGGAGGGAGTGATCCATTTATTTTTAAATAATAAATCCAGTCCTTTACTTTTCATATTTGGAAACACTTTGAAGTTTTAGGGGATCTAATGGATGGAAGTTGTAGACCAGGAAAGAGGAAAATCAGCATGCCAGGAGGCGAGGTCCGCTCCGAGGGGGAGATTTATAGAATATTGTGTGTCGACCCAACCAATGTGTCTCTCCCCATTATGATTGGTCTTTGTCGGCCATTCCTCGCCTCGGCGGACAACAAGACGACTCTGAGGGCAAACAAACGAGGAGGATTGTCCCCAGGGCGGAGGTAGCCCATCCAACCCCCGACATAATGGTACGCGCTCGAGCCCCCATCAAAAGACCATAATAACGACGGGCGTGCCTACACGAGCGCCGCTTTATGTAGCAATCCTCCATGCCACATCACACCGGAGTCAACGCTTTAATTAGTTTTTACCCGGAGCTACAGCTACCAATCTTACAGGGATATATAGACCCTCCCCTAGATTATTTAGTAGTACGAGGTTATTTATTAATTACTGATATTATCTGCCCTATGGAGAGCACTTTCTTCTACAGTTATGTTCTTTTTTAATAGGTAATTATTATTTTTCTTCCTTGGCAATAGTGAAGTTTTCATGAAATTTCCTCATCGGAATAATCCTTCATGTATATTATAAATACACCAAGTGCTATATAACGTAATGTAAACAAGCACTAAAAAACGGAAAACATTTAAAAGAATGGATAACAGATTTAACCCTAGATAAACCTCAACAGTCAGGGCACGATAATCAACATCAGTTGATTGCCCTATTTCCTGATCCTAATCCTTCATAGACTGAATGTCGCTTTGAGCTATCGCACTAAGTGAGGGCAATGAAAAATCTCTGAAAATGTGAATCAAAAATTTAAATTTCATTAACAAAACTGTTTTCCACAACTTTATCTCACCTCGAGGTTAAATGTAAATTACTTCTGCTCAATTGCCCAATTTTCATAGCACTTTTTTGTAGTGGCATGTCGAAGTTTCAAGTTAAAGTTTATCACTTTTATAAAAATGTTTTTAGACTCTAGTTAAACTACAGAAAGAGTCACTAAAATTATACTCTAACAAAATTTTTATGAAAATGATTCACTTGGACATACTAAAATTTCAAACTTAGAGATCCCTTACCATTCCCACTACAGAAAGCACATTGAAAATTTAATGATTGAGCAGAATTAATTTTTATTTAACCCCGAGATCATGGAAAGTTGTGAAAAACAGGATTTGTTTAACAACATTTTTTCTATCATAACTTCTATTATCCTTCTTCATTGGTTTCTGCAAACCATCTTCTGTTGGCGAGCGCTTTCGGACACTGTCCATTTTCTTGGCCGAATACATGTGTTCACTGTCACAGTCAACTTCCTTAAATACACACAGTGACAGTGAACACATGTATTCAGCCAAGAAGATGGACAGTGTCCGAAAGCGCTCGCTAATAGAAGATAGTTTGCAGAAACCAATGAAGACGGATACTAGAAGGTATGATAGTTCTATGTTCATTGGTAGTGATAATAACCTTTAGATTATTTAAATTTTTTTCTTTTTATTCAAATCTTCAGCGATTTTGATCGTACATACTTCATAACTGACTTATTTTGAAGGCAATGGTTTAACGCAACTGCTAGTCTAAGATGGCAATTGTCAATAGAGAAAATATTACTAAATATAGTGTTACTAAAAACTAAAATTAAAAAGTGTAACTACAAAATTTTGCTAATAATTATAGAGTCAAGAATTTTGGCAAGAACTGTGCACAAACATTTCGTTGTAACCATAGACGAATCCTTTTTCATACAATCACAGAAATGAGTGGATAACTCTAATTTACAAGCCCCTAATGTATTTCTTCCGAGATTCTCTTAGCAAAAAAATTTATCGATAAATAGATCTATTATAAAATCGTCTCGTTTTTGCCTTTTGAACAAAATATTTGAGACATTTGATTGGTTGACTAAAGTGAGCATCTACGGATAAATTCAGTCTTATGAAAAAAAAAAAAGTTTAACAGCTATGGCCTTTTTCGAAAATAAAATGTTGCTTCTTGCCGAAAATAAATTCGTTTTCTTAATTTCACTTTTCAACTAATAGTTGACTGTTTGTGAAATGAAAGCACTCTACTGATATGGTTATCTGCTTCTACACTCTAAAGTTCCGATCACTTACACACTTGTAAACATTTGCTGAAAAGAATAGTTAAATGGACTAGAAACAGCATATACTAAATCAACGGGATCGTTCGATAACCTACTAGAGAAGAAGCTATAATACAATTGTTCACGTAGGCTTCGACGGTCGTCAGATGTATTTACCGTTTCTTCTGCCGGGTTGGACCGTGTCAAGTTGTTGATAGTTGCCGAGCTTTCGCACATCATGTGATGGCTTCTTCAGGGCTGAATAGAGAATGAGAGCTGTTTTTTAAATCTAGGTGGTATATAAATACCATGGTATATAAATAAACACGGACGCACGGAGAGGTCAGCTCTAGCAGAACACTTCGCCAACACCAGCCACCACATCAAATTCGAAGACGCTTCAATACTAGCCCGAGAAAGCAACTACTATCGACCGACCATCAGAGAAACCATCGAAATAACCAAGAATCCTAAAATATCAACAGGGAAGACGGATACAGACTCAGCAAGAACTAGAAACCAGCGCTAATCGACAAGAGGATCCAACCAATCAGTGACCAGCTACCTGACTACTCCAGAGACCAGCCGCCAGAACAGTATCAACCAATGGGAAGGCAGGCTTCGCCCAAGGACCAGACCGCGCCGAGATTATACACTACCTGGTGTATAAAATAAGGTATTTATATACCACCTGGATTTTTTAAATCTCTCTTTTACAGCTCTCATTCTCTATTCAGCCCTGAAGAAGCCATCACATGATGTGCGAAAGCTCGGCAATTATCAACAACTTGACACGGTCCAACCCGGAAGAAGAAACGGTAAATATAATACAATTGTAAATGGTATGAAGTGGATAGGTAAAATAATATATATATATATATATATATATATATATATATATATATATATATATATATATATGTCGTATAGAATTTCTTAATAGCTTTTGCTTGAGCCAAAAGTTCCGACACTACTTGTTCTGAAGTTTCATTACATTAACTAGTTTTTTTTAAAGTATTTACAATTAAGTTCTGACTCGACTTGAAAGAACTGAACTGAAAAATGATTTGGTATTTTCCACACGTACGTCTCATATACAACTCGTGTAAAAAAAAAAAAAAAATCCATCAAGATCTGAGCTGAATTCAAATCATGATTGCCGGGGCCACAGCCATCATGAGTAGTACAATACATTCCCCTCTCATACCCAAGGAAAATAGAAACTATCAATCTCTCTTACTCTTCAAATGGGTTTCTTGTAATTGAGAAAAGAAAAAAAAAAAATGTAAAGCGAAGGCGGTTAGCTCATCCGTAGGACCAGGGGACGCGTGAAAAATCGTCCCGTGTGCGCAACTCCGTGTCTTCTGAGGAAATCCCGACCCCATTGGATATTATTAATTGTGAGGAATATTTCTCGAGTTCCAGGCCGATATAGCTTTAATTACCCTATTGGTGAGTGAGAGAGGAGAGTGGAAATAGAAGCAAAACCGAACAAACAAATTGGAAAGTGGAGATATGCCTGGGCCCCGGGTCATTTTTCTGAAGCCGTCCGCTCGTCATCAGAGACCAGTGGGGTGCCTCTCCTCGGAGGAACGCATTTAAACGATGATTTTTCAACTGGCGGCTCCCACTCTCCGTACGCCCATAACTCGTCTGTGGTAGCAACTCACCTAGGAGATTTCCCACAAGCAATGTCCGAGGATCCGTCATTCTACGCCGATAACAATCATTTCCTTCTTCATCTTGTCTCATTTGATTGCGTCTACTTTTCATTCCGCAGTATGTAACTACTTTCTCTTCGAAGGCGACTGTAAGTACAGTTAGTGAGTTACAACTACAAATGTTTTCTCGCTTAAATGGAGTCAGTCTGGCTTATACAGGTAATCAGTCAAGCCGCAACACACTCAGTCCAGCATTCAAGATTGCCGCCAATAGAGAATCTGATCCACCTATTTGCGATATTCTGCATTTTTGTCCTCAAAACGTTTTTCAGGGAGGGGTCAGAGCGAAAATACTTGGTGGAATCATTGGTGGAAAAATGAAGCGGAAGAGTAATTGTTACTAGTAGCTGTCTTGATGGCGATTTGATTGGCTATAGGAACAAATCCCTCGAAGCTACCCATGTCATATTAGCGATTTGATTGGCTATTGGAACAAATCCCTCAAAGCTACCCATGTTATATTAGCGATTTGATTGGCTATAGGAACATATCCCTCGAAGCTACCTATATCATATTAGCGATTTGATTGGCTATTGGAACAAATCCCTCGAAGCTACCCATGTCATATTAGCGATTTGATTGGCTATTGGTACAGATCCCTCAAAGCTACCCATGTCATATTAGCGATTTGATTGGCTATTGGAACAGATCCTTTGAAGCTACCCATGTCAGAACAGTAGCAAAGAAAGATGCAAATATTTTAATGTCTTCAAGCAAAAGATATTAAATTCTTTAATCAATTTGATGACATAATAGTCATCTACTTGGATATTTTGCAGTCTTATACTTACTCATATCCTTAGAAGGAGAGTATTTTTGACTGTAGATATTATTATTAGATGATTTTAGTTGGGGTTCAGTCAAGTAATCCTATGTACTTTATGATTGAAAAAAAAAAATAACAATAGGAAACTTTCCTGTTCTTTCGATTGATAACAATCAATAATATACAAAAGGAGAGTTTTTTTGACCGTAGATATTACTATTAGGTGATTTTAGTTGGGGTTCGGTCAAGGTAGATCCAAAAAAATACAAATTTAAAAAAAGGTGTATTTTTTTAAAAGATTATTTGCCATCTTCAGGGCTGCCTATCATGAAGAAGAGAGAGGACGTCCTGTCCCTAAGTTCACATTCCCATGACGTTTTTTCTGGTTTTTTTTTGGATCTACCTTGACCGAACCCCAACTAAACTCATCTAATACTCATATCTTTGTTTTTAATAGTTTATATTATAGTTTATAATATAATAAGAATGTGCAACCAGTTACTTCCGTAAGAACTTTTTAATAATTGAATACCCGGGAAATCTCCCCAATATTTGCCTTTTGACCACAAATGGCTAGTTATTTTAAACTTTAATAACGATTTATAATTTGGAGAAATTCTTCTGGCTAAAACATAAAAGCAAAACTTCATGCACTGTAGTGGTATTAGCGATTCCAGGAGTATATAACCTGTTTTCCTAATATGTATGTATAATAGAGACATAATCCTTTTTCCTTTTTTGATTTTTTTTTTTGGAAATATATTGTACAAAAAAAAAATACATAAGCATATTTGCAGTGCCAATAGAATAGAATTTACTTTATTTTATAAAAGAGTGTATAATGATGAGCAACTAATGCATTGTTCCACCGTTAATTTTGCCTTAAATATTGAATAATTTTAAAATATAAAATACCGGAGTAAATTCTTATATATATTCTTATACAAAGTTTTTAAAAAATATTGTGTATTATTTAATTTACCAACGTTTGTCTATAGTTAAAATTAATTAAAACAAACTTGTTCAGCAATGTGATTTGGAGAGTTGTTAACAATTCACCAGTTTTATCTCAAATTTTTGGTTCCTTAGAAAAAATTAATAATTTGTAAAAAACTATTTAAGAAGTATTATTATTTGTAAGATTTTTTAGGTTTACTTGGGTTATTTGGTAGACTGTTTATCTAATTACTTTCTAATAAGAAGTTCATCTAACATATTTGGTCTGTAATACTGTCTTGGCTTGGCCCCTATGATCTTGTTTCAGACACTTTTATGTGAAGCATTGTGCAGTTAAGAAGAAATTCGTTAATCAACTTCAGATATCTCTGCACTAAACACTCCAATTGGGATAATTCATACAATGAGTGACACTTGCAGAACAAAGGGAACATCTCAATGGGCTCTTTTTTAAGATGATTTTTCATAGTGGTGATTATTTACAAGTCAACTCACAATTCTAAACACTCATATCACTCTGATGTCTTTAAAGCCCAACCGGGGAGAGACTCGAACCTTGTATCCTTTGTCCTATGTCAGAACTTCCTTATTCCATGCACGCACCTGCCCAACATGTTAAAAAATAACAATCCTAATAAATTAAATAAAAAAGCGGGATCACTCAAAAAGTCAGAAGCACTCAAAACTGAGAATTTATGCATTTGAGTTGGTTTTTGAGGGTTTTATATAATTGCGTCGTTATATAAACATATTCCAATTGCTTTGTTTATGGACACATTGCATAGCTTGTAGTGGACACAGTATTGTAGGTAAATCAGTTATCAACTCATTTTCCTAATGAGGTTCGTCGAAGTTTATATATCCGATGAAAACTCAAATTTCAAAGAAAGGATAGAAATAGACTTAAATAGCTATTACAATTTAAAAAAAAGTTTTATGGAACTTTATTTTTTGAGATTTTGAAAGTATCCATTTTTTTTTAAATTACTTTGAACTGTATTTGAAATACAATTATCTTTCAAAAAAATAGAAACAGGTATGTATTAATATTCATTAATATTTTTCTTCTTATATCATTATTACTTTCAACTCACTAATAACTATTGGAATAATCTCAATGACCTAAATTTCCATTGCTAACATTTTCCAATCTGGATATGTTCTGAAAAAAGAATTCTATAATAAAGAAAGCAAAAAATTTTAAACATTACTCTTTATTCAATAAAATATAGAAGTGGGGGGAGAGTAATAAATAGTTCGCAACACAGATATTATCTGACGTTTTTCTTGTAACTTAGTTTTTTTTTACTGAACACCTACTAAAATTGTATATCTTAAAGATTGAAATACTTCCTTTATCTTAAGTTATCGACGAAGATAAATTTTATACATAGAAAATGTGTGTTATCAAATGATGAACAAATGAAACGTCTTTAATAAATCGTTCAAATACGAAGATATACAATGAATGACTAAAAAACATAAGTAGGCATTAGTAATTTTCTTATTCCTTATTAAAACTTGCAAATGCTGTGAGTTTTTTTTACCGATTATGTTTACCAAAATAGTCCCTGATACATTTGATGCATTTATTTTAGATCAAGGCCGAAACCCAAAACCCTGACAACTATTACACGAGTTTCTTGACATTCAATCAATATCAATATTTTTAGCCAAAAATTGAATTCCAAAAAGAAAATTGTCCAATATATATTTTATATAAATAATTGATGTCCCTAGATATAACACTACAATCAAGCCGATCTATACTTGTGGTTATGGGGGTAATTACGTCCCGAATTCAATTTTTTTCTACCTCGTATTTTTTTTTTCTACCTGACATTCGGCGGAAGCTCCCTTCAATGATTTATTAGTTCAATTTTATCTACCTGACGGTTATTAAGAATAAAGGATAAAATTATATTAAAAATAGGTTAAAAAAAAAACAGTGAAAAAACTCTGGAATGATTTTTGAAACTCTTTAATAGATGCATTATTTTTTTTTTTCCTTAGACGTATGTGGCATTGGATGAAATATTCTACCAAAACTTAGTGACCATAAAATTAAAATTATAATTTCATGTATCATAAATAAGCATGGATCTATGTATCATTTTAATCAAATTTTACTACTGCGTCGTTTTAAAAAACAGCGATAAAAATAATGGGATTCTAAAATGTCAATTTTGATGGACATTCTTGGATTAAATTGCAATTATAAAATGTAATTGCAAGATTATAAAAAATAGATTAATTTACCTAGTAGGCTATTTGAAGTTACGTGAATTAATTCTTAATGTATAACTTAATTTTTTTTACATTGGACATGTGTGAGCGCACCTGTTAGTATCTGTGTGGCGTTTTTTACCAGAAAATTGTGTGTAGTAATTGCAAAAATTTTCTAATGATTTTATAATTTTGCCATTTAGTAACTAATAACATAAGTAAATAATCTAAAAGGTTATTTCCACCACCAATGAATATAGAACTGTCATACCTTCCATTGTCTGTCTTCATTGGTTTCTGCAAACCATCTTTTTCAAAGATCAAAAATGGTTTGCAGAAACCAATGAAGACGGACAATGGAAGGTATGACAATAACATAAGTACTCTGGAAGTTTATCATGTATGAAACATTATATATTTTGTATTTATGCACCACTGCTTTAATATGAAACTTTTTCAAATAAAAATAAATGCATTACCATATTTACCTTGTTTAATTAACGATTAAAGCCATAATAAGGTAAATGTCCAATGTGACTTTATCATAAGATCGTTAGAAGAAAAGAAAATTAATTTGAAACAATGTGATATACAAAGAGTAATAGCAAATTATTTACTAAACTAAGCAGAAAAAAATCAAGGAAAAGCCTTTAACAATTTTTAATTATCTCTATTTCTTCTTGAATTTTACTATTATGAAAATACGGATACCAAAATATAAATAGGACACATTGATTAATTTTTAGAAATTAATCAATGTGTGCTATTTATAAAAAACCCTCCCTTCATAAGAAATCCATTTAAATGTATGTTGCTACAATTAGGTATCTCCTAAATAAAAAATACTCTATATAACTATAGCTGAAGAAAAATATCTTTAATTTAATTAGTGCTACCCTCTAATGTACTTATTGGTGCACAGGTAAATTAGATTCATGGGGGGTTAAAAAATGTTAAATAAACAACCAGTTCATAACTGTATGTATTTATAACATATTGATACATAAAAAAGGGAACAACTTCGATATCGTTGTTTCTTCTATTTTAGTGGAATGTGTATATCTTTTTATATCATCGTGTTTACCATATTGTGTGCCCTAGAGACCCACCACTATATATTTGGGGACTATTTACAAAAATAGTGGTTTTCCCTTACATCAGATAGAAATGGTTTCAAATGAACTTAAAACTAAAAATTTAATGAAAATTCGAATTCGAATCCCTTCACGTTTACTATACTTTGCTTATGCTAAAGCAATAATGAATAAAAATTTTTTCACCCTCTGTTATAAAATATACATTGCACTTAAACATTCGTAGGAAAATCTTAGTGAGTAACAATATCGTGGCTGAATTCCGCATTTTTTATTGTAGTATACGGGGAGGCACTCCATTGCTCTGCCCCATGAAAAAAAATTTTTGAGCGGAGATGGCAAATATTTTTTTTAAATAAGAAAAAAATATCAAGATGCTAAGCTACGTCATGCTTAAGTCCTGAAATGGATAAAATTTCAGCACCGTGTTTCATGCCAAATTAAGGTTTACCCTCATTTGTATACCTGTTACTTATACCCTGTAAGATAAGAGGTATCATATATTAAAAAATTAAATTAAATTCTTAATATATTTCTGAAGGTTACACCTGTGTGACAGAAAAACCATTTTGTCAACTTTAATAGTAAAATCCTACTTAATATATTGTGACTTTGTATTTCTTGCTTCTCTCTCTCTCTTATAGACAACTATATAGAAATTCAGTGAATTATTAATAACTTTATACACATTAAGTTTTAATACATTATATGTTCAATAATAGCTTTATTGATATTAAATAATATTAGTTTTAGTGCGATATAACATAATTATTTGTGGTTTAACTTCACATTACGTAATTTGAATGTTATATTATAAATAATTGAGAATTTTTTCGTAAGTGTTCTTACATGACTAATGATAAGTCTTCATATATTTATTTTGTTTTCATAGAGAGTTTCCTGCTTTTCAAATTAATACCTATTCTTTACTTTTCAATAAGAGAACTAAAAAAATACGTTCTGTCCAAAACATGATGTATTTATTTACCGTTTCTTCTTCTGGGTTGGACTGTGTCAAGTTGTTGTTATTTGCCGAGTTTTCGCACATCATGTGATGGCTTCTTCAGGGCTGAAAAGAGAATGAGAATTGTAAAAGAGAGATTTTTAAAATCTCTCTTTTACAACTCTCATTCTCTTTTCAGCCCTGAAGAAGCCATCACATGATGTGCGAAAACTCGGCAAATAACACCAATTTGACACGGTCCAACCCGGAAGAAGAAACGGTAAATAAATATTTAAATATTTTTTTTGTATAATCTCATGTAAATTTTAACAATATTTAGTGCAAGGGAAGAAATAAAAATCTAACTTTTAATTCTGTTCTCTTGCACTGAAAATTGTTAAAATTTACATGAGATTATACAAAAATATAATATTTATAAAAATAAGATATATTTGCTCCCTTTGCATTTCATGTAGACTATCAATATATAGGAAAAATTAATAAGAATATTAATAAGAATACTCCATAGCATAGCAAAACTCCATAGCACCATAGCAATACTTCATACTCCATAGCAGTAACATAGCAGTCCCCATAGCAGTCCATAGCAGTCCCATAGCATAGCACCATAGAAACCCCTTAGCAATACTCCGTAGCAGAATACTCCATAGCAGTCCATAGCAAAACTCCATAGCAATACTCCATAGCAATACTCCATAGCAATACTCCATAGCATACTCCATAGCAATACTCGATACTCCATAGCAATACTCCATAACACCATAGCAATACTCCATACTCCATAGCAGTCCCATAGCAATACTTCATAGCAATACTCCATAGCATACTCCATAGCAATACTCGATACTCCATAGCAATACTCCATAACACCATAGCAATACTCCATACTCCATAGCAGTCCCATAGCAATACTTCATAGCAATACTCCATAGCATACTCCATAGCAATACTCGATACTCCATAGCAATACTCCATAACACCATAGCAATACTCCATACTCCATAGCAGTCCCATAGCAATACTTCATAGCAATACTCCATAGCATACTCCATAGCAATACTCGATACTCCATAGCAATACTCCATAACACCATAGCAATACTCGATACTCCATAGCAATACTCCATAACACCATAGCAATACTCCATACTCCATAGCAGTCCCATAGCAATACTTCATAGCTGCCCCATAGCAGTATCATATTTTTGCCTGCTATGATTCTCGGGTTCGTACTGATATACACCATTTCCCGTTATACTAATTTTTTAAAATTTGTGTTTTGTACCTGTATTAGGTTCTGTTTTATGACAAAAATTTATTTATTTATTCATATATTTTTTTTTTCAGGAGACAGCTCGTGTGCGGTATAAGCCGAGACATCACAGCCAAGGTGTATTGTAAGCACATGACTTACAAAGTAAGGATCGTCTTATTTTTCTGTCATTTCAAGTCAGCTCAGGCAACACTTAGTCTAGAATAGTAGATTTCTGATGCGGTATTTGTTTTGGGAAAGGTTATTTTCTATTGGATGGACGAGAGATAAGAAAATTTGTTTTTCGGAGCGCATTCTCCCACCGCCAACTCCCACCCCCTTCCCCCGTTCCACCGGTAGGGGCACAGCTGACTTCCTGACCGATATTATGGCGGAGTGATGCGGGACTGACCACCTCTTCCCCTGCGGCCGGCACCCGCGGTCTCTCCGATCTGAATTTTAATCCCCCATTTGTTCGCTGAAATATTGAGCCCCCTCTTCCCCGTGAGAGGCGGTATTGGGGGGGGGGGGGGGGCGAATGCAATATTGAGTACATCTGAGGGGTCAGAGAGCGAGGTCAGTCTTACTTGAATTAATTATAGCCGCTAATGAGCGGGTGGCCATCTTGAGGGGGCAGTCCATTAGGGCCGGGGGGGACACAGACAAACTTGGGGAGGTTCTAACGCGGTTACCTCTCTCTCTCTACCTTCCTTGGGACCTCAGGAGGATCGAGTTATAAACATTAGGTCCTCCTGCCGATCCCTTCGGGGCGCGCGCACGGGGAAATTGACCGTTAACAATTAAGTAAGGGCTAGTGGCCAACCCTTCGCCAAATTAATATGGTCGATATGGACAATGGATCTCGAGAGGGTGGCCGAGGGAACTCCGTTATACTGATTGGTCATTACCTATGGAGTGCGCCTCGCTTTAAATTGATGACTGAATTTCCTGGGGAATAAGTTCATTCATATTACAATCGGAAGAAGCGATTCCACTTTAGACGAAGGAATTCTCGTCCTGAAGGTATACTAATTCTCGGCAAAGAAATAGCCGAGTCCAATAGATTAAGAATGATGAATGAGCCAATTCATTTCTAGAAAATTTAGCCTATTTTATAATGTTCACATAGGCTTCGACGGTCGTCAGATGTATTTACCGTTTCTTCTTCCGGGTTGGACCGTGTCAAATTGTTGTTATTTGCCGAGCTTTCGCACATCATGTGATGGCTTCTTCAGGGCTGAAAAAAGAATGATGCTGTTTTATAATGCTTTAAAATTTGGGAATGGCATTTCTAAAGACTATAGGGCATTTAGAAGATAATGACGTTCAATAATTAAAATTAACCTCTTGTTACTTCTTAGGACTATAAAAAGATGCAGTAGCCATTTTCACCAAAATCGCCAACGGCCCTGTAGTGAGGTCCTTGGGCAGGGAAATTACCTCACAAAGAAAGTGTTCAGGCCACCTGATTGTTTCCTAGGCTGGTTTTCTCTGTAGCGCTCCAACAATCCTCTGGGTCATTAGAAGCAGAAACACAGAAAGAAAAAACTATCTGTGAGATCTTTGGTTCTCTGTGTCCCACTGAACTGCCATGCTCCCAAGTATGTAGCTCACTTATCGTCCAGTAAGTTTGCTCAGTAGGTTCCTCACTCACAAAATGAACACCTCCGGCAAGATTGCTGCAGAAATTCTTCGTTGCCCCTTTACTTATCTAGGCAGGGTACGATTTTTATTAAAATGTCTAACCACCTTCTTAGAGTATGATGATTAAGAACATCTGAGGAGACTTGCATGGAGAAAACTTATTCAGTTCTACTATATTCTCGAAAAACTTTTCTAATTATTTCTCCATAGTCAGACAGATTAGAATTTTATTTATTGCTTTTTTCCCTTCAAAACAGTAACCCTGCCATAAATAAATTTATTCTATACATATAATACAACTAAGAATAAAATAGATATGTACCTTTAAAATAAATAAATATAATTAATAGTTTACCAGATTTACAAAATCAATAATAAATAAATAAACAAACAATACAAAAAAAAAATTAACACAAAGATAATATTGAAAAATCCGT
>KZ806903.1:978725-1001386 GCA_000696205.2 Oncopeltus fasciatus | reverse complement strand
TATATATTTAAATATGAGTAATTTTTCTTTTTTTGTGTGTTTGTGTTCACTACCTTCATTGCATATATATATATATAAGTAGTGAACACAAACACACAAAAAACGAAAAATGACTCATATTTTAATTTTTCTTTCTTGTTTGTGTAATCATTTCGCTCATTCTTCCTCCTCTTCATACATATATATATATATATATATATATATATGAGAGACTACTCGTTTTGCAACATAGATGAGTGACTTTGTGTTTAATTTTGCTTTTCTTTTTTTATGTATGGTCATTCTTCCTCTTTCTTTTATTTATTATGCAAATCCTAATCGCGATTGTTTCGTTTTCTTTACATATTTATATTTAATATATGTGTGTGTGAGTATGCGTGTGTGTCATCTAACTACAGGCAACAAATTTCCTTAATTGGGATTTAAGATTGGAAGATTGATTAGATATTGTGCACTTAACATTTATTTTAATATTATGTTTATTATTGAAGTAAAAATTTTAGGATTCATAATATGAAAATTAAAAAATGAATCATAATAATCTTCGCTAAAGCGGTAATATTTAGTTAAGGGTAATGAAACTGAACACTAATTTGTTTACTGATAAATAGTATATTCTGTAAGTTTTGGGTATTTCATATCATGATGAGTTCAAATATAAATATTCCCTTACTACAATGCTGTGGAACGGTCTTATTTAGTTTACATAGTAGTTGTTGCAGATCGTGCATAGAATAAAATTTTATTTAAACCAATACCATTGGAATGACATAAGTGGTTATAAATACTGTTATTAGTTGTGGTATATTATGGTGTATTATAGTGAGGTAGTAAGATTGTTCTTATTCTATTCCCTTGCATTTATTGTATAAGTGATTATATTTTCCTTTAGGTACGAAAACTATACAACTTTGATCCAGTGTTATTGTTGATATTTCTAAATCGTATTGGCGCCGGCTGAAACACAATTCCTTATATGCTGACTGCAAAAGAGATAGTTAACGCAAGACAGGCGTATTATTTCATGTAAGCCAGATTACCTTGTTTATTAACCGCTATAGGGAGTGATGAGAAAGAAAAAATTACCCCAAAAAAAGAATTATATATAAAAAATACAAGCGCCAGAGATGTTTTCGGCAGAGGCAGACAATCAGGAGCAGTTTCCGGCCGTTTCTATAACCAATAAATCTCTGAGAATTTTCAGATATACATTATTACAGGGGTAATTCCTCCGGGTAATAGACAAGCTTCCCGAACACACACATACGCACACAAAAAAAAAGTGGCCCAATTTAATAAAGAGGTGCTTTGGGTCGGCCAGATGTCAAGACGGTTCCCACATCCCGGCCGCACCAGTAGTAGATCACCCGAGGATGTGTGACGGGTGGCAATTTGTCCCTGAAAGTGGGGAGTTAATGGCCGTACGTTTTGTCGGCTACTCTCTACCTGAGGTCGCCGCGCCAAAATTAGCTACGGGTTTGTTGAACTCGCACTTGTTGTTTGCCGACTCATAGGATGTTTCAGGGTTACGCCTGTCCGAGCGAGTTTGTCTCTTCCAGGCTGTAGGTGGATTTACCTCAGGGAAATCCTGATTTTTACTCTTGCATTAAATCATGTGAACTTAAAACTCCAAAATGTCCACACTGTCCAAACCTCCACACCACACCACGCGATTTCGTGGCGAACCGAGTTCCAAATTACAATTTCATAGTATTAGACACAAACCATTAATTACCTGTGTACGTTAAAAGTTAATTATCAACTTCAGCTATCATTGATGCAACCCCAGTCTGAGGAAGGAACGTATTTGGATTTTGCACTTGCCAGATTGTCTGTGTACTTATTTAAATGGTCTGGAGAATCCACCTAGCTTCTACTGACTATTCAAGTGCTGTTAGAAACAATTAATTAATAAATCAATTTAATAATAATAACAAATAAGTCTTGTTTAATTCTTTGCTGAATCAAAGGAAAGTTTGTAACTTCATTCATATAATTTCTTCACTCTTTTCTCATCTGTAAATACAATTTTCACATCTGTGGGCCTTTTGTCTATTTTAGTTTAGAATATTATATTCTTGTTCTTCAGTTTCTTGAGAGTTTCTGTTTCGTTTGTAGATGGACCAGAGACAAGGGTACATCCTACTTGTTTCAACTTCCAGAATCATTATCTTTATAATTTTTAATCTTTTATAATTAATACACTTTTAAAGCATACAAAACCCAGAATAGTCACAGTTACTGAAATTGTGTGGTGATTTTCCTTGAGTAATTCATATTATATTTAGTGGTTCAGTTATTGTGATCATACATTGTCATTCAAGCCCTGTATTTCTCGAAGATGTTTTTTAATTTTTTATAGTGTAACATCAGAAAATTTTGCACGCGCACAAACTCACACACACATAGTAAATAAGAACAGATGGCATAAAGAGTGTAGTGAACGTACACACAAAAAAAAAAAAAAAATAGAAAGAGTAAAATTATTGTGTGTGTTTACTACACTCTTTATCCCATCTTTCCTTATTTACTATACATATCGCAGCCGCGAGTGTTCCTTTATATATATAGAAAATGAAACACTTGCGGCTGCGATATGTAGTGAATAAGAACAGGTGGGATAGAGAGTGCAGTGCAGACAGAAAAAGAAAAAATCAAAAAATCACAAAGAGTAAAATTTTCGAGGATCTCTCGCCCTTCTTTGGTGAGGAGTGAAGAGATACTAGCTTTACTATATATATACATAAAAGCAGAGGGAGAGAAAATCATGTTATTGCAAAAAAACATTTTACGAAAGGAGTGATCAGGTCTTCTCTGCTACTTTAAGTTGCGAAAACATATCATATTCATTAATTTTTACGAAATAATTATGCACAACAAAAATAAAATATTCATACATAAATATAAAAATTACACATAATGTAGTATATGTTAAACAATTCTAAAAACATACTGTTTTGAAATAAAATGTATAAATATATTACATGTTCTATGTAGAATGGGCATTTAATAATTTGTAAATTTAATATAAGAAAACAATATTCATACAGAAATGTGCAAATCAGTAATTGAAAAGATTTTCAGTCAGGATTGAGGACTATTAAATGTTATGTCTCAAAATAGCCATGATTTCTGTAAAACTCTGTCATCGTCAGTATCATTGATCTTGATGACGAAGTCAATTGATTTAATCAATCAATTTTACTGTTATTTTCTTGAGTTTTTCTGTATCATCGGAATCCTTATTCTCTCCTTATGACAGTTTGAAGCTGATAAATATAAACTTATGTGCAGAGGGAGAAACATATTGCATATGTATGCAAGTCTACTTCTGCAATGGAGGATAGAAAAAAATCTACAAAAGTAGATGAGCCAATGAAATAATTTTTTTTTCTTTTTTTTTAATGGCGTGTCAAGCTTTGGTCATTAACGCCAGAGAGATATTATTAGAAGCGGGAAGATATTTTCAAGAAGAAGAATTTCTTAGCCATGGTGAGGTGCAATGTATTGTTAATGCGAATAGTTATGTGGATGTACATAGTAATTTCTTTGTACTAGGAAACTATGAAATTATTAGAAAAAGAATCGAGAGAGAATGGAAAAGAAGCATACTAATAATGCATCTAGATAAGATTTAATAGCCTGTTCTCTTTCAGAAAGTTCATTACAGAGTCGATGACTTTATCCTCATCAAATAGTTTCGTCTAGAGTCCCATTTAAGTTATATTTTTTTCTTGTTTCTTTATATTTTAGGCCCTCTATAAAAATATGTTTGATGGTAAGAAGTTGTCCACAGTCCTCACAAATGGATGGGTTATCCTTTGCCGTCATATAGCCTTGAGTAAGTCTTGTGTGTCCCATTCTTAGTCTGGCTAATACCACTTCTCTCTTACGGTCAGTTGACATGGAACTGGACCATACCCTCGGAGTAGATTTAATCTCACGTAACTTGTTGTCTCTGGTTGACCACCATATATTTTCCTCCTTGGCTTTATCTACTGACATAGATAAATATGGCAGTGCCGTTGGTTAATGACAGTATGGAGTTAACATTAACCGAATAATGTCCTTTAAGGAAATATGGAAAACATTTTTAGATGCGTGGTGTATTCTGAGGGAATCTGATGGGAGTTTTGGGAGGATTTAAAAGGAAATTCACTTCTGCTCGAACTTGAGAATATGTCGGGCTGAGAGGGAGTGTGAAGGCAGCCGAGAGGAGGCCTTTGGCGTATTCTGGTCTCCGTGAAAATAAGCTGACCCGAAAAGCCCCGCTAATGCACTTTTTATGTGTACCGAGAGAGGTGTCGAGAGAGGAGTTAAGCCGCTTGAAAGACTTACGTCACACACTGAAATTGTTCACTAGCTTCAATTGAAGCAAGGAGAATTTGCTTAGCGAGCCGTGGGACGGGCCCTGCAGCTCGCCGCTTTGAACTGCCCTCCGCCCCCCCGGCAAGGACTTGCACTCAGCCCTGTGTTAATAAAAACCTCCCTCACGCCGGGCGCATCTAGGTCATGGGGCTGTGGGCCTCTGGAGAGCGTTATCGGCCTCTTCCGTGGCAGACCTACTCCAACCTGTGCCATCTGATACCCCACCTGGGAGATATCTGATAAGGATATGCCGGTAATGCTGGTAAGAAACACGTGGAGGAGTACGCCAGGTTACCTCAGGCGCACCTTGTGTTCGGGGGTTCAAATCCCACAGTGCTTCTATCTATAAATAAAAGCTTGTCCTGAGCGATGGGTGTTTAGAATAGAATGGCCACCTGTAGATAGCTCCTCACTCCATGACCTTAAGTGTTTGAATGGGAGAAAAAACACTTAATCATTCATAATGATTGCTAATCAAAATAATAATCAGAAAAAAAAAATTAATATTTTTACATGGCAGTGGTTAATTTAAATTTTCTTTTTTCGCTCTCTATTTAGCTCCCCTTATTGCTCATTGCTTATGACTACCCAAAAACAACTACCACAAAAATCTACTAGTACCTACTATTTCTATTGGCTACCTTACAGAAACTAGTCAGAATCTACAATTCAAAACATTTAATTTCTTAGTCTTTATCATTGCTAAAGAAATATACAGAGCAAAATGAGTATTAACGATTATTTTCTTAACTATTTTTTTATAACCATTATTTTCATATTACATTCTATTAAAAATAAATAAAAAACATTTTGTAATTTGATAAAAATGAATAATAGAAGAAAATGACATTATTCAAAGTCACATGAGGAGAAGAGGTGACCAGTAACACCACTCTCAAATCTTAACTATTAATGAAAATAAATGTTCAGGAAGATTTTAAAGAATAAAACTACGGTGATTGAATTGGTGGTTGAGTGTTTTTCTTTTGCACTTTTCTGCTTTTAACATCGTATTAGTAATTAAATTTTAACTTATGAAACACAGATAAATCTTACTTAGTTCATGGAGCTCCTCGGTGACAAAGTTTTCTCTACTAAGTTTTGAATACCATATGTTTTCGAGTCTCGGTAGAAAATATATTATTCTGGCTGTATAGTTGGGAGACTAACATGAAGTTTGACATAATACTTTTATTTTATTTTTTATTTTTTATGTGAATGTTTTGCTTTATGATGAGCTTCTAAAAATGTTTTCCTAGTGGCGCCTAAACCAGAACTCGTGAAGCTAAATTAATTGACATTGACCGTGAATTTACTTTTAGAGTGAAGTCAACCTGTTCTATCGTTTGTTAGTAATTAAATGATGGAAACTAGTATGGATGATATATACATGGATAACTATAATTTCCGCTCTAGATATGCTTCTATTATGAGAAGAAAATTATTTAAATAACATAGACCTACTTATCATACCTTTTGTAATCCATCTTAATTGGTTTCTGCAAACCATCTTCTGTTGGCGAGCGCTTTCGGACATTATCCATCCTCGTGGCCGAATACATGTGTTCACTACATACGAATACAGACAGTGACAGTGAACACATGTATTCGGCCACGAGGATGGACAATGTCCGAAAGCGCTCGTCAACAGAAGATGGTTTGCAGAAACAAATGAAGACGGATTACAAAAGGTATGATAGTTCTATATTCATTGGTAATTACTTGGTGGTAGAAATAACCCTTTAGATCTACTTATTTTAGCTTATTAACATAGAGAAATCATTTTAATTTATTTACCACATTCGAAGTTGAAAAACAATACAAAATTATTTATACCAGATTATTGAACTATACTTGTGATCATTTCTGCAGTTACAAATGTACATAATCTCACACATTTGAATGAATTCAATTAACAGCAGTTCATTCACGATTCTAATAAACATCGGAATATATGAATTTATGAATGAAAGATATTCTTGAATTAATGCACAGAATTCTGGAGTATCCACCCCTCAACTCTGTCATAATCTAATTTAAACGTTTCTTCAAACGCCTAATTCTTTTTCAACCACTTTTGCATATGGAAGGAGAAGCTATCTACAGGTAGCTACCCTATAGTATTTTATTTCTAGTCGATAAAAGCTTGCCCAGTGTGGGATTCGAACACGCAGCGCCAGAATTGAAAACCCTCACGAATCCCCTCACCAACTATAGAGCCACTTCAAACACTTTGCTATAGACTAAATAAGAAATATTGAAATGATGAACAAATTTTTATAAATGTCAGAAGTCATCCACTACTTTATTTAGTTGAACGCTTACTACACCGCTGACATACTAAGGGTAATTAGCTTTTAAAAATAATGTGTAGAAATTATCAGCATAATTTGTTAAATAAGTATATATTACAGACTTTGTAACTTTACAATATGGCTGGGCATGTTAAGAAAAAACTCTCTCGACCTTCCTTTATTGTCTTACTCTCTCTCTCTCTCTCTCTCTCTCTCTCTCTCTCTCTCACTGTCTCTCTCACCCCCTTTCTCACACTCCCCCCCCCCATCCTTCTGGCCGCCACATTCTCTTCCTCGCCCACACACACTCACCCCTCCTCTCGCTGCGTTAAATATGTATCATACCCAAAAATATACGATATGTTCACTCGTTCGGCGAGTATTTTTTTTCTGAGTTTACCCCTCTCATTAGAAAACTAAGTTTTCAATTATGAAGCTTAGCTTCCAATTAGAAAACTATGCTTCCACAAGGGAAAAGAAAATTAAACAAAAATTAAAAACTTAACATGTGCCCAGCGATCTGTATTTCCCGAACATAATTTTTTTAATTTTATTAGTGACGAATGATATAATTCACCAGATTTTCGCAAAACTGTAATCAAAGTACTAAAACAAATAGTGGTTTTGTGGTTTCTTGATGTCTAAACCGTAAAGATATGACCAAATTCTTATTCCATTTTTTTCATTACACAGTACTTTAATTTTTTACTGTGTTTATATTACACCAAAGTAAATATTTTGTGGTTATATTAACAGTTACGTTTTATTATTATTCAGTGCATGAAAACGAATATACATTTTTCTGCTAAATTTTTTTCTTTTTTAAGACATTACCTTGAACCTTAGAAATTTAGACCTAAATCAAGTGTAGTTTGCTGGGATTCTAAAGAAAATTGTGTTGTAATACTCGACCTTAATTTATGTCTCTTCCCCCTTTTCATTCTGGTCCCCCCCCCTCCCCTTCCGTTTTAACTCGACGTAACTGGATACAAGGTGTACGAAGTAATAATAAACACTGGCCCATCTCCTTCCTCTCTCTCTCTCTCTCTCTCTCTCTCTCTCTCTCTCTCTCTCTCTCTCTCTCTCTCTCATACTGTCATCCCCTGAGATATCTCTTTCCCTTTTTCTCGACCCCACTCTCGCACTGTCTCCGTCTACCCCGCCGCCCTGAAAAGGGATAAGAAATAATTCCTTAAAGAGCATAGATTATAATTAAAGGGGTGTAACGCAATATGGGAGACATGGCCCGCCGGTAGAGAGCGCCGCCGACAAAGTGCTCTCACCGCGCGCCATATTGTAATTATCAAGGGCGAAGCTTGGCTTTAATTAGATCTGCAACTTTTTAGCAGTTTCTTTCAGTTTTTTTTTCTTTTTTTTAGCTTTTCCTCCACTCTCTGGGGGGAGTGTCATCCACAGGGGTTGTCTCATTTGCGTTTAGGAAGCCATGCTCTCACCCCTTCCCCGGGGGTTGTTACAATTTACAACTCTAGTAGGAAGAGCAGGAAAATTCCTCAGCCCATTGGCCGAAGAGCAGGGTCATGAGCCTGTCCACGATTATTAAAGTTTTCATAGAGGAATGGTTCGCTTTAAGTATCCCCATCGTTTTAATGTCGAATTCTGTGGGAATGCACCTTCTGACGATATTCCATAAAAGCTATTTCAAGAATTTCAGTGCATATCAATATTATCTCTATAACCATAATCATAAGTGATGAACACCTTTATTTGTCCATAGCGCCTACTTGTGCACTCAGAAATCTTTCTTAATGTATCTAGATTACTATCAAAGTTATATAATTATATAACATGGGCCTTATGTATTAGGTTATTTTTTTCTTTGAATAATAATTTATTTAGTATTGTAGTGTACTTGATTTCATTCATTTGAGCTCAAATTGTGAGATTTCTATATTTATGTTTGCTATATTTAGCAGTTTTCCCTTGGGAATATGTAACAAGTGGTACATACGTTGGTACCATGTCGTGACTTTTAATAATTTGTATCCTTCGTATATTGGAGAAGATAAAAAATATGGTCCATAAAAATGCATATATATATATATATATGTGTGTGTGTGTGAGTTGGTGGGTGGTTGTGGGTTTAGATAAANTATATATAATATTATAAACCTATGTGATATTTAATCGTCTTAAACTTCAAACTAACAGTTAAATGAGTTCGTTAATGACTGAACCTGGTGGAGGGAGAGGGTTCATAATGGACCAAAATTTATATTTATTTATCTAGTTATTAGCGTTACGAAATAAATGTAAAGAACATCCAAAGTGTCAAATGTAATTTTATAATATATATATAACCTATAAACCTTGTAATGGTATCTTCGATGTTATTTTAGTTAAACAAAACTAATATAAATAGATGTAAAATGTAATTTTCTAATGATTATATTCTATAAAATGTTTACGAAAAACTGTACCTAAGGAAAAAATGCAGGAATTAAACCACGATGTGCACTTCCCTCTTAGCTTATTGGTCCTATCTTCTATGTTCATATCCTCTTTTGTTTGCTAGATAAATTTTGCCATTTATTCTCTTGTACATCCATTTTTTTTTTTAAACATGGGAAATCTGCTTAGATTACTCTACTCTTCCGTGAGGGACTTTATTTTATTTTATTTCTTGATTAGTATTTCTTTTTTTTCAGTAGATATTTATTTTATTATTGTTATTATTGTTCACGTAGGCTTCCACAGTCATCAGATGTATGTAAAGTTTTTTCTGGGTTAAACCGTGTAAAGTTTTTGATGGTTGCCGAGCTTTCGCACATCCTATGATGGCTTTTTCAGGGCTGAATAGAGAAACCCTGAAGAAGCCATCACAGATTGTGCGAAAGCTCGGCAACCATCAAAAACTTTACACGGTCCAACCCGGAAAAAACTTTACATACATTGTTATTATTGTTAACGAATGAGTGATTTTCAAGTGAAATTTAAATCTTAATAGGCATAATTATATTTTACTTTGAGTTCATTTTATTTTATTCTCCTTGAGCCTGCTGAATTCTATAATACTGACCTATCAATTTGAAAGCCCTTTCTGTTGGGACGTTTGGAAAGAGATAAGGGCATAGGTCAGAAAATCTCAATTTTCTTCGTGTAAATGGAGTTGAAGGGGGAAATGGAGAGACAGAGGGAAAGTGTGGCTCGTGAATGAGGGAGAGTTTAAGGAAGAGTCCGGTGGAGAAGGAGGACAGAGAAGATAAGACTGAAGTATGAAGTGTGCGGGTCTCAAGGAGGACCTGCAATGAGCCCAATAAATCGAGAGAGAGAGAGGGAGGTGGGCAGGCCTAGGCTTAGGTGGAAGGAGATGGGGCACGGCGGGACAAGTCAAACAGGGAGTCTTAGTGGCGAGGGTACACAGAGCCTGCAAAGTACCTCTCCTCATGCCCACAGCTCATTAGGCGTCCGGCTGGCTCACTAGCTCCTCCCCTGCAATCTCTCCTCTCACACACGGGTCCTCGGCATGTTCGTCCTTCGTGCTTTGTACTCCTCTTGCAGGAGAGATAGATAGCGGGAGAGACTTAGCAGGTTACTACTGCATTGGAAGTAGCAAATTGAGGGGGCGTTGGGGTAGCTCAGGCTATCCGCACTCTCTTTCCTAGAGCTACGGGTTCGAATCCCGCCAATGGGAAAGCTAATGCCATCCCCCGAGCTACCCTGGAACCCATACTTGAAACTTCTACCCTGTTAATTGTGGATCAAGCTCATGTGAAATGAAGCAACAGGTTGGCACAGATGGAACAAACTCCATGAGCTTTTCCTCTGCTGTTTCTGAGATATTTCATTCAGGGTGAATTTTTTATTTATTTTTTTTTTGTGGCATGTCAACCACTTTGGTTATTAATGCCATATAATGGGATGCAGCCATAAAGGAGAAGACACGAACAGAGAGCCATGCCACAGCACAAGGCAACCAGCGACGCCGAATTCGACCTCCGTAATTCACTTCCAGCTTATGTCAAGTCCATCTTGATAAGTCTTTAGTGGAATGCCTATAAGACTTGATAAGTCTTAAATTCACATGCCAGGGTGAATTTAAACAATTTTTTAAGCGATTTAAGCATACAATTTTAAAAATAATTTATGATTTTGATTTTCAAGTATTTTATTTTTGGTGTATAAACCCTAAAAAAAAGTTATCTAATCTACTTATATGCTATATGTCCGATATTTTTTCTCGCAAAACTGACTAACCCATCAAATGCAGGTTTTTTGAGTTCTAAACTGTTGCTAAATTTTATATAAGGTCAATCCTTATCATTAAAAAGGGAGTTTTAAAATTTTCATAACAACCTATGCCTATCGACCTGGAGATTTTGTTCCCTAGATTGGTGTAATGTCATCCCCCCCCCTCATTTTTTTTGGTTCCATTTCCATAATTTTTAGATCAAACTGATAATGACAGCTAAATTAAGGTACTTCCTTTACTTAGCTGTATTTTGAAGTGTTTTATCAGGCAGAAATATTTTTCATTCGCGAAGAAGCTTTGTACTTGTAACAGGATATTGTAGTCTAGTTCAATAACATTTATTAAGGGCTAATTAATAATAAAAATCAGGCTTAGCATCAAACTGTGAATGCAAAATTTTAGAATTTTTCCAATATATAAATGTTAGATAGTAATGTTTACAAAATATATTTGTAAAAAGTAGTTTTAGAAATATTTTATACTATATAAAACTGTACATTTTTTAAAAAATAATTTTTAGTTTATTTTCTATGTTTAAGAAAAAAAGGTGCCGTGTAAAAATTTGGAGCTTTTCTAGCAGATATTCCTTGTGCAATTCAAATATTATAACAATGATATATGTCTTTTATCTAGGGTTTAAGAAAGACAACATTGAAAAATCAATATTCCTTTCAAATTGTATCATGATAATAAAATTTTTCTGTTACGAACATATAATTATTATGATACAATATGTTATTATTATGTATTATTATTAATATAATATGAGAATAATAAAAGAACATAGCAGAGGAAAAATAAATTTTCCAACATTTTCTTTCTAATACAGTTTAAAAAAAAAAAAAAAAATATGAGATATATATTTACGTAGTCATATCGCATAGGGGGTGTTGAAAGGGCTCAGTTATTTGTAAATACAGGAACCGAATTCGTATTTATGTATTTTGTTACTAACCGTTGATCGAATTTATTTTTGGATGAAATCAGATGTAGAAGAGGGTTTTAGAAAACAACCAAAATTTTTAGTCGTGACACCTTGCATGTTTTTAAACAATTAATGCAAGGGAATAGAATAAAAATCTATCTGTCCCAGCCAGGACTCGAACCTGGACCTCCTGCTATCTGGGGCCGGTATGCTTAACCATTACACCAGCGGGAAGAGCAGGAGCATTAAATTGCCCACTCACTAGCGAGAGCCTAACCCATGACAAAGACGAATACATCGTCTTATGCTCGAAGTAGCTGATATTGTCAAGCTATTTATCGACTCTCGTTATTTTCATTTATAAATAATTATTTAATTGTGGTTTATTATCCCACACAAACTTTAAACAATTAATAAGAGGTAATAGAATAAAAAATCTATCTGTCCCAGCCAGGACTTACATGACTTACATGTCAAAACGTTTTACACGATAGGTGAAGAAATTATTTTTCCAACGTTTGTGTCTCACAACATAAGATGAACGCTTCCCGTACTCCTCTCCCCGGCATATTTAGAGAAAAGCTTAGAGGTCTGCACTTTCTGCACTCGTTATCCTCTGTGGAATGTAAGAAAAAAAAAAAACTCGCAATTTACTCTTATTTGTGCACGTCTCTAAGGTTACATAAGAAATATGCTTAGATTACACAGCAGCTGTGTGACGGACTTATTTGCTCCATTACTCTTCTATAAATACCAGATGTTTCCTCCTGAGTTTTCGTATTTTGACAATAGCCAAAGTCAGCAGCACCTTCCTCAGTCGATAAAGGAATCCCTCAGGAAGGACTCGTTTCGCCCGTCCGCACAAGTTGGCCTGGGGACGGGTAAGGCTCCAGACAAAAGGTCGGAGAAGCCGCTGGATCTCACTTAGATAGAGCTAGCAGTAATGACCGTCCTAGCGGAAATCTTGGCTGGAGGATTTTCAAGGGAAAGCTTTGAGGATTCGAGATAAGCTTTATTGCAGCCGTAAAACCCTCTAGTGCATTAAAGAAAGGAAAGGGAATCTCGGAAGCGGAAAGGTCGACCTCCGAAGGTGGGGACTCGCCCTTCACAATTCTCTGACATATCGAAATAGGGAGTCGTGAGTATTCCCTAACCTCAAAATAGGAAAGAGCTTTTCTGGTGCTGAAGTCCTTCAAGCATAGCTTCTTATAAACAAAATGAAACTATGTTAATAACAAGTAAGCCAAAACAATGCAAGCAGTTATCAAGATAAATGGCCAAAATATGTCGAGAAAATGTTCAGTATGTTCTTGTTTATATTCAATTGAATTTAAGTATAACATTAAAGAAACAAAACTACTGAAATGAATAAAGTGATTTGTGGAACATAGATCTTGAGTTTTATTCACAAAGACTTATATAAGTGGGGAATATGTTGCACTATAAGTGGAAAATAGTATCAACATTTTGACTGCTTTAAGTTTGAGTAGAAGCAAATTACCATTCTTTTGTACCTACTTATTGGTAATTAGGAGGTAACCTATATTTAATTAATTATGTGCGAATTTCTCCGACAATGAATAGTCCCGTTACCTAAAAGTGGATTATTATGTTGGGTTAGGAAAATATTTAAAACAGTATAAGCATAATTAATTAATTTTATTTCGGATCACTTGCATAACTAGACGATTCTTGGACGATATTTTAGCATATTTCACGTAAAGAATCAAGCTATACTCGTTGATCCATGAAAAACGACCTCACATAGGAAACGGAAAAAATCTGTTCAAATGGAGAGTTTTTTGGCCGTAGATATTATTATTAGATGATTTTAGTTGGCGTTCGGTCAAGGTAGATCCTAAAAAAAAAAAAAGTGTATTTTTAAAAAATATTACCTGCCAACGTTTCGGTTTACATTGCAAGCCATCATCAGGGCGCCTTATCATGAAGACGAGAGAGGACGTCCTGTACCACATTTCCATAAGTGATGAAAATGTCCTGTCCTAAGTTCACATTTCCATGACTGGGCAACATCCTCTCTCGTCTTCATGATAGGCAGCCCTAAAGATGGCGTACAATGTAAGCCGAAACGTTGGCAGATAATTAAAAAATACACGTTTTTTTTAATTTGTAATTTTTTTAATATTATCTACCTTGACCGAACGCCAACTAAAATCATCTAATGACGTAAAAAAATATGGTCCTTTAAAATGTTTATATTTTCTAACCTTTTAATAGAAATAGCATATCAAAAAAGATATTTAATGGTGTCATTTCGAATATTTAGTGAGCTCTTATCTTTAAGTAGAGAAATCAAATTCTGTATTAAGGCCTTTAAACAGGAGCACTCGAGATAAAAATTTTTTTTTTTAAAATTAGTTATAGGAGAAAATTTACAATTGTTGTTTTTTGATTTTTTTCCCCCATTAAATGATTGTCAAATATAATCGATGTTTATGTTTATGTTATGAACATTTTCTATTTTATTTTATATAACATTCTCTTACGAAAAGTGCTGTTAAATGAAAATTACAATTTACAAATATAAATATTGGTATACAATTTTAGATGGGTAAGCAATTATCCAATCCCACCTTTCGCGCCCAGTCTAGAGCGATGCTTAGCCATTTACTTTTATTGTCCATTTAGGGTTGGTAAATAAATTTCCTTATTTACTCTTATTTACATCGATATTTAATGAAACAAGGAAATATTTTTGGATAACGCAGTTCTCGAGCAACGGATTTTTCTAATATATTTTATTATTATTTTGTATTAACCGCAGCAACTGAAAAAAGTACTTAAGAATAGCTGTATAAAGAGTTGTTCAGCCACAAACCCATGATACTGAAGCATATGGACATGAGTTTCTCACTTATAGTTCCTTTCAAAAAATACCTGTCAAAATTTCAAATGAAAAAAAAAAAAAATTACAAGACCCAGATCAAAATTTTAAACTATTTTCTGCCAACGAAAAATTCAGTTCCCAGATATTTTAGTGAACTACATATGAAGAATGTATTTCAAAATATATTTTTTAAGCAAAAGCTACATTTTACATTTGATTTGTCGCCTACGCTCCCCTCTTTCACGAGCTTAGCCAAGTTTTTCTCCCCCCTCTCTTGCCAAAACTTTCCAGACTCTGACAAAATTTCTTAAACTTTGAAAGGTCCTCGATATTTTTGTCAACAGTTCATGGTTTTTAAAGTACGGCTTAAAATAATTCCCTCATAGCTATTTACGCTTTATTTATCTTAAATATATTTTCACATTGTTTTATTCCTTAGAAAAATACATTGTACGTCTTAATTGTTTAAGGTAACTATTTTTACTTTTGTTTAGCGATAAAAATGGAAAGATTATTCCTTAGACAGATTTATTGAAATTTTTTTACTTGTCCTACCAGAGAAAAATTTCCAAATTTTAGGAATTGTTATTCCAAAGTTTTAGTCCCTANGTGAGATTTCTATATTTATGTTTGCTATATTTAGCAGTTTTCCCTTGGGAATATGTAACAAGTGGTACATACGTTGGTACCATGTCGTGACTTTTAATAATTTGTTTTCGCTCATTCTTCCTCCTCTTCATACATATATATATATATATATATATATATATATATATACATTGTGTGTGTGTGTGTGTGTGAGTTTGTCAGGGAAATACAGGTCACAGTTTTCAGTTTTACTTTTAAAAATACAGCGTCTCTTTTCAGAGATTGGACGAATAGTAGTGGGAGATTATCTGAAGTTTAGAGCACGAGTACAAAAAACATTTTCTCTTTAGCGGGTGTTATATTTAATTTGATGATGATTTAACCATCTTATTTCTTCATGGGGGGAGAAAGGACCTGATTATTTAGTGCACGGATTCGTTTATTGGTAAAATTTAATGCTTGAATTACACAGCAAATTTGAACAATTAAGTGTTGGTTGAATCTTAGTTCACCTCAATGAAAGATACACTGTGTTCATTATTGAGCCAAATTGGTCCCAAAGGGGGGGGGGGGACAAATTGAAATGGGAAGAGCGTGTAAAAGTTTTTTCGCTGCAGCGGGCTTTGTATTATTTTATTGTAATACAAACAACACAGACTTGTTTATTGATAAGAAACATATTTTGAATATACACAGCACAATTGAACAAAATAGTGAAGTCTACATTTTGATTTAATTGCCTAAAATCCACAGTCAGCTTTTAATCATAAATCTAATTGGCATGTGGGTTATAGATGCAAAAAGATAAGGTGAGTATGTTGTTGAGTAGAATAGAGCGATTAGGATTGGGGTTAACTGGAGTGTCAAGTTGAAACAAATTTTTTTTTTTTGTGTATTATGTAGTTTGGAGCAATGAATGGATATTGATAAAATAAATATTTTATCGTTTTTGGGGAATACATGACATTAAAATTTATAAGACAAATATTCATCAATTTCAATTCTTAGGGATTTTCTTACATTACGCAATAACTGCATGATGGGGTTTAGTTGTTATATTCCCCAATTACCCACTTACCCAAATACCCATGGCACGGTGAAGTTGAAAGTTTTTGACGAATGTTTGCCCAGGGGCTCGAGACCACAACACCAATCTTGGGAATCCCAAACGGATTCCTTCCGCCATGTTAACTATTGAATACCTCAATCCATCACACCTACTGTGATTCGATTAGTTACTATTTCAGAGTCGAGTTTCAACCCTTGGATTACTCTCATACCTTATTAAAAGTCCAGTTAACCCAAGCGCCAATTGATCAATCAATATCCAATCATCACCAGCGCAAGACAAGACACACGTTCTCCGCGGCTCGCTCGACACCGTGCTCATATATATTGGGAATTGGGCTTTGAATACCTGCCGAGGTTGAGGTAGAGTCGGGGGGGGAGGAAGGGGGATGATTGCTCCACCTGGACAAAGCTGGAGTCTGAATAAGTCAAGACGGGTCTGCTGCGAGATGAGAGTCTGTCCAACAACAAAGGAGGCCATCGTGCGGGTGCAATATCCATGGAGCAAGTGGGTGCAATCATAGCGGAATTGAATGTCAGGAAAACGCCATTAATATGATTGATATGAATTTCTTAAATTTATCCTGTGTGATGATTAATTAAAAATCGAGATATTCAAAAATCTGAAAATTAATGTAATATCCTTATATCATAAACATTGAAGAAAAACAAGGTAGCCTCTCAACGAAGAATTTAAAAAAAATTTAAGATAAAGAGTATTTAAGATACTCATCAATGGTCAAACACATGTAGAGAGTTAAGATGAACAAATATGAATTATGAAATGAAGGACATTTTTATCGAAAAAAGAGAGAATTTATGAAAGAAGGAGGACAAATATAAACTCAACTTAAACAGTAAATTCAAACGCTTATTAATGCGTTAATGTTGCATAGATGTTGAAAAAAAAAATTGATGAATTCAGTCAGAAAAACATGTATAAAAATAATAATAATAATACTCTATTTAATTTTCTATATTCTTTATTCATATTATAAATAAGCAGTTAATTTTAGTGCTCTCCAGACATAGCCATATTTATTGCATCTTGGGCCAGGTCTTCTTCATCGACATTTTCTTCATTCATAAAGATGGTACTTCCCCTTCGTCTCCTCCCTTGGCAGTTTCAAGTGAGGGAAGCCTTCCAGATATCTGTCTTCTTTTCTGTGTGTTTGACTTTTGTGTTTAACTTTTTGGATCTCTGACTGGATTTCCAGCTGATTAGTCTGCTTAAATAGCTCCTTATTTGAATTGACTGAGACATCTGGTATCGAAATACTTCTGATGCACCGAAACTCAGAAGCCTAAAGCTTTTATGTAAAGGTCAAAGACACTTTCCATGTTTCACATTCGTAAAATAACTCATTATTAACGTTTTCTTTTTAAAAAATTATAATTTTGGTTATTACTCATATTTCCCAAAATTTCCTGATTGCCAACTCATAGCCACAGTTGACTATTTTATCCAATGGTTCACGCCTTCGTCTGTGCCACTCTTTATCGCCACTTTGGTACCAATATATTTGAACTCGTTCTATCTTCTATCTTCTATCTTCTTCCCTCTAACTTCTATCTTCTCTTCTTCTGCATAAAGAGGACTTCCTTATCTAGCCTCGATTCTCTCTTGATTTCATCTAGCCTCACAATAATGGCTATTCCTTGCAGATCCCTGACCTCCGTCCCTCAATGTAAATCAGTGGCCCACTGAAGGCGAACATCATCGACATTGTTGAGGACCTTAAATGGTTCTGTCAGCATTTACTATATTCACATTCTCCTTATTTTTCTTTTCTGGGCTTTTCATATTATTTAATCAAATAATAAAATGCAAAGATGCGGTGGCAAAAGACATCCTTAATGTAGGCCGATTCAGAGGTAAATTGTGACCCTGTGATTAACACTGCAAGATAAATTAACATCTATATTCCTTATTGTGGAGATAATTTCACTAATTATTTTGTTTTTCTACATGGCTCTCCGGATACTGCCCCGTTTCAAAAGGTCGAAAGCCTTCAAAGACTTTTTGAACACAAAATATATGGGGTACTTTTATAAATTTTTTTTGGTGTGGTATTTAATCCCACGTAAATTTTAACAGTTTTAGTGCAAGGGAACAGAATAAAAATCTAACTGTCCTAGCCAGGACACGAACCTGGATCTCCTGCTATTCGGGCCGGTGCATTTACAATTATGCTACCGGGACAAGTTTGATAAGTTATTAAATTTCCCGCACTAGTTAGATTTTTTATTCTGTTCACCTGCACTAAAAATTATATGGAGTATTGGTGCTCCTGTGAATGATACAAGATTATCCTCTTGGTATTTTATTGGATCTATGAAGGACCTTTTCCTCCTGAAGCTAAGGTAAGAACACCTGGCTTCATAAGAACATCAAAGCTTCAAACCGGCCTTAATGATAACTGTCTTTACGACTTCACTCACCACTGATAAGAAAGTCAGTCCCTTCTAATATTCACAAATGGGTAGATCTCTTTTCTTGGAAACCTTTGTCATAATCCCTGTATTCCTGGCTTTCCAAAAGCTTTTTTGTTTACTTTTTTTTCCCCCATATTTCCTCAAAGAAAAGAATAGAAGGTCACTACAACAGCAATAAAAAATGCTTTCAAGAGTCCAACCTTTATACTATCATAACCCCTGAGACTTCTCACTTATTGATATTTTTTTAAAACAAATATGCATTTGACATTACGTGATTGTTAATTTTAATATGTATCATTTTGAAATATTATATTTTACTGTTTAAATTCCTATCAATGCGACAATGTCTAATTTTTATCTTTCATCTCTTCAAAACGGAAGGAAAAATCTGTTTTAACAGTTGAATTAGAACTAAATTAGTGAAGTTCACTTATTTTCTTGTTAAAGATCTTCGCTACCAATGGTTATTCATTTAATCTTTTTCAATAATTATTGGATCATTAAGGTATATTTTAAAGAGAGTGGGTGCAAAAAGCAATGTCCTTGTCAGAGAAGCTAAGTTCACTTAGAATTATTCCTACGTCTGTCCTAAGAATTCCTACTTTTGCATGACCTGTGATATTGATATGTATATATATTGTTTACTGCTTGAATTTGATAGTCTAGAACCTTCCTTTTATAAAACCATCCAAGTTCTTGCTATAAGTGTGCAATCATACACCTTTCGCTGAAATGAAGATACAATGTGTGTTCCATATTAAATGCAAGCCAATTGGAAGTAGTCGAATACTGAATTATCAATTTGATTATTATAAATATCTTTTTTAGAAGCACACTCTTCTTTCAAGTCCACAAAACTCTCTCGAGGCGAAATTTTTGTAACAAGCCATTTGTAGGTCCAAGCCTTCTCGGGATAGTTATATTCTTGTAGTTAGAACACTGTTTTCATCGCCTAAGAACACTGTAAAAGATGCTAATATATCCTCTTCAGAAATTGCTGGGTAATTCTTCTTCATATAAACATCGGTTGTACTGTTCTGCAAATAAGTTCCAGTAGCAATGGCAGTAGTTGGAGCCATTCTTTATGACCCCATTTATCTTTCATTGCCCTGTTATCTTTCATATTTCCAACGGCTTTTTCTTCTTCCTGCGTTATACTTTCTTCGTTGTGCATTTTGCCTATTCAACATGTTTTTGATATGTTACGATCCTTGTCAAAGTGCGTTCGGTCCTCTTCATTACCTATGGATAATAATTTTTCCACGACTCCAAACTTATTATATTAATTTTAAGTGGCAATTTTCTCGTTTGTTCTAAAATATTTAATACTTTCCAGGACTCTCTTGTACTTGTAATACCCTTATCTATACAGATTTATTTTCTCTAGAGTCATTTTATGCGAAAGCAAAACTTGACGCTTGAAATAATAGTCATTTCGTTCTTCGTTTTAAAACTTAACTTTATTGTTTTCTGATTTCGTTGTCTTGAGACCGTAATCAAAGTAGTACTTGGTTAGGCTTAGATATTTTGAGCAATAGAGCTATTCGAACGAAAGATAAATTCTAATTTCCTTTTTTCTAACTTTTATAAGTGGTGGGATAGATTTTTGATGGAATGCTCTAATTTTTTTTTCTTTTGAGTTGTATCTCCAGTAGAAAAAGATGTTACAACCCAGACCCCATAGTGTTGATGGTACTTGAAGGTAATGAATGATCTTATTTGTTCTTTGCACCACTTAAGACTCTCACATTCACTATATTAATTCTGTTGGTCTGTGTGAATATTACATAGCAGTAATCGATTGTTTTCCTCTTCTAATCCATGTGCATTTATGTACATTCTTATGATTAAAAGAACCTCTTCGTATATTCAGAGCGCTCCTTTTTGGAGCGCTGATATTTGGAACAAGAACACCATCATAAACAAGTATATTATTTAAACTGTAAGTTCTACTGTAATGACGTCTTTCACAAATGTCAAATTTTTAAATTTTTTTTTTCTTTTTTCTTTTTTTCCCCTTCATTTACGCCACAATAAGCATGAATTAAATCTTTAATTTATTCATTTCCTTGATCTTTTTTGTTTTTTGTTTTTTTTGTTTTTTACAGAGAGCACTACAATATATATATATATTTCTTATTTTTGTAACTTCATAAATACTTCTACTTTTTTTATTGTTTAAACCTAGAACGTTTTATCTTGCAATGCTGGAGAAATTAGTCAGGGTTTCAGCCAGGTTCAGAAAAATAAAATAATCCAAAATTGTTGAGTAATTATTTTATTATTGTCGACGTTTTGACTCAAGCTATTATGTTCATCATCAGGGCGATAGTGATATCTAGATAGATTTCCGATGGAGGTTTAGAGACACATCTCAAAGATCAGAAATAAACTTAAATCTCCATCGGAAATCTATCTAGATATCATTATAGCCCTGATGATGACTTACAAGTTAAGTCGGAACGTTGATAATAATAAAATAATTACCCAACAATTTTGGAGTAATTTATTTTTCTCATCCTGGCCGAAAGCCTAACTATTTTATCTAGCAATACTAATTAATTAAATGAAGAGTTTTTTTTGGCCGTAGATATTATTATTAGATGTTTTTTGTTTGGGTTAGGTCAAGGTAGATCCAAAGAAATACAAATTTTAAAAAATGTGTATTTTTAAAAATTATCTGCTAACGTTTTGGCTTAAATTGTAAGCCATCTTCTGGGCTATCATGAAGGCGAGAGGGGGCGTCGTGTTCCTAAGATCACATTTTCATGGTAGATCATGAAGATGGCTTACAATGTAAACAGAAAAATTGGCAGGTAATTATTTAAAAAAATACTCATTTTTAAAAATTTGTAATTTTTTTTTGGATCTACCTTGACCTAACCCTAACAAATAACATCTAATAATACTAATTAATCTTTTCTGTTTACTATGCCGTTTACCAACAGATCCGCCCAAATCTTACCTCATTGCTAAGATATTTAGCGTTTAATGTGTTTTACAAGGGTTGCTTGTTGTCCAATGCCCTTACTAGAGCCAGCTAGCCACCCCAAATACTTAGGGGTCGGATAACTTTTGGTCATGGTTGTCTTCCCCTAGCCTTTGGTGATCCGATATCCACAAGGCAGCGGTTTATCAGCACGCTGGCCTCCAGCCAGGTGTTATCATCAGGGACTGATAATGCCCTGGGTTTTTTTTACAGAGGTCGCCACTTCTACCCAGGACCTGCTCCCGTAGCTTGGGATAGACTTCGGCGAGTTTTCATGACACACTATTATTAATTTAATATAAAATATTAAATGCAAACTTTCATTTATTTCATTTTGCCTCGACAGCAAGAGGAGACGTCGTGTGACTTATGACTGAGTGAGTGGTAGTGCTTGGAAATTGGGTGAAATTCTTGAGATCAGAAATAATTCTTAATATCGTACTTAAGAAATGCGTTTATTTAAAATTTCCATACCATGCTATATAGAATATATCTTTCAACAGTAAATAGATTTGAGATCAGTTTATTTTTTTTTAAAGTAAATATAAATATAAATAATTTAAAGGGTTATTATCACTACCAATGAATATAGAACTATCATACCTTCTATGGATGGACGATGGACAATGTCCGAAAGCGCTCGCCAACAGAAGATGGTTTGCAGAAACCACAAAGAATCCTCGTTTTTATTTATTTATTTTGTAACTGTTTATTAGACGATATATATGAATATTTGTTTCCATGGGTCTTCATTTGGGAACAAATGGAGTTAGCAATAATATAAAATAAATTAGATTGATCTACTCAGCAAGTCATCATAACACAAATGCCACATAAAATAAATAAATATATGAAAGACATCAGTAATATGTAATATAAAAACTCTGTTTAATAAAAAATAACATAAGTAAAAAGAATTACATAAAGGTATT
>KZ806903.1:935013-951652 GCA_000696205.2 Oncopeltus fasciatus | reverse complement strand
TATATTTTATACGCTTTCAAAGCTCTAATATTACGAAGATATGCCTTATTAAGTTTCATAACTCTAAAATTTACTAAAAAGTAAGAGAATTTTTAATTTGGTCTTTTTAAAACGTCTTGACCAGATTAAGCCGTTGACGACGTCATCCAAGGGTTTCCGAAAAGCTGGAAAGCCATTATACAGAATTTGAAATATAATTAAATTATATTTTAATATGGTACGCACTAAAGTGTGAGATGCGTGCAGAATATGTTGGATATAAAGTCGTTTCATAGTACAAACGTTAATAACTCGACTTCCACCAGTGAAATACACTAAAAATTTATCAATGAAGTTTTTAATGTCTTAGATAGTTGCTGAACAAGAATATTTTTTACTATGAGAATATTTTGGAATTTTAGAATATACCAGCAAAAAGTGCTTTTTAAGAGCGTAATAATCTATTTATTGTAAATGCATGTGTTTGTACCAGGTGGTGAACGTGCCTCTCTGTGTGTAAAGACAATTTTACCCTCGATAGATGAATTAGAAGTTATTGGAAAAAAAAAATATAATAAAAAATAATATCTTGCAACATTTTCATATATTCTCGGCGATCAAATCCTGTAACCTTATTCTCGAAATAACGAGGGTCCCGATGTTCCCTTAACTCGTACGCTCAAAATCGTTTCCTATAAAACTAATCGGTCACGAGCTTTCGGAGCGAAGGGGTGAAAAAAAAGTAATCCCTTTCGTACGAGTAAACTCATCTTCAGAGATAGACTCCTCTCCCTCCTGCCTGAGTACACGAGAGCCGTGAGCCTTTAATCCTTCCAGCCAACTTTATTATAACAGAAGTCATCTGCATTTTTTTTAAAAAATTATTTTTTCGAACTAAGCTTCAATCGAACCCCTAAATGATTTCTGAAAGAGAATTAATATATTGAAAAGTCAGGATTCTGACGAAAATTGTCTGTGTGTGTGTGTGTCTTAAAAATGAAAATTTAATAAAGAGGTAAATTAAAAACTAGTTTATAGGTAAATGCAAATTAATTGAACATTTAAGTTATCAAGAAAAACCATTAGATGAAAATTTAATCAGTCTATTTAGTATACTTAAGGAACATGACAACATTTAAGGAGAAATAAAAAGATTTATGGCTAAATTGGCACACATTTTTTCCACACTCTTTAAAATAGTACATTACTTTAAGAATGGCAAAGACGATGGTTAAACATATGCATTAGAATTCAGATCACTATGCAATGCAAAGATCTATTGGACATAAAATTTTGTCAAAAGTTTCCTTAACCGTGCAACCACTGATGAAAAAGAAATGCTTACAAAGCTTGAATTAAAAGTAAATAGCTAGAATGCATAAAATAGTGTTATGTACAAATTCAAAATATCATCAGATGTCCTTTGTTTCATATTAATATTATATCCATTTACTTTAGAAAGTAAGGAATCACTTCAAAATGAATAGGAAGAGTCTCTGAAAGAAAGAGAGAAAGAGAGAGAAACAGGAAGAGTGTGGGGGGGGGGGGGGTGAGCGTCTGGGGGTAAAGAGAGAGAGAGAGTGAGTAAGAGAGTGGGCGGGAGAGAGATAGAGAGAGAGTGAGAGAGAGAGAGAGTGAGAGAGAGAGAGAGTGAGAGAGAGAGAGAGAGAGTGAGAGAGAGAGAGAGAATGAGTGGGAGAGAGAAAGATTGGGAGGGAGAGGGAGTGAGAATGAGTGTAAAGGGAGACAGAGCGCATTCTGATTATAATTCTTTAGCTTATTACAGAATATTTTTCGTAATGTGCCTTTAAAGCAATCTGCCCGTCATGATGGCAAGTAGGGAATCATAGGGAGAGTAACAAGGGGGATTTGTTGATTTCGTGCTGGACGGCATTCCCCCCTCCCCCGCGGTACACAGACACACACATAGACGGCGCTCGAGAAGGAATGGCCGTGTAATTTTATTGGATACGAAGGCGTGGCTCACGATTTCACGACCAGCGAACTCAACACACCATCCAACAGCCTTTACGGCAACAAATAAGTCGGACATGTATTTTTACCATTATTATTTTATTTATTTTCTTTTTTGTATCAAATAAAACAAGATTGGTTCGTATTAGGCATCCCAAAGGGTTGATGTTGCTGGCCTTTAATGCTTATAATGGAGAGGAGGCACGAGACTTGGAGATTGGACTGTGATAGGATCTGGGGCTCTCGAAGGTGCACGTTTCCTCGGCTTAATTCCATATTTACTCTGGGATTATGTGGGGGTTACTTTCTAAAATTGAGAATCGTGTGAGAGCATTGTATTTGGTGTTCTCACAGAGCCACGCGCTGCGATTTTCGGACAAAAATTGGGCACTTTAAACACTCCTGGCGGTGCCACAGGATCGGCGTTGAGCTGAACCATCGAGTCGTGATCAGTGTGTTTTGACTTCACCCTTTTACAAAATCAAACTCAATTCTGAGACGCTAAACAGAAACGAATGACCGGTCATTGGCATCATGTGTAACCAGTATTTTTGCATGGAAGATTGATGGAATTATCCACTACAATTCATAAAGTCAACATCCTAAATCTTGATGTCATATGACTGAGGGACAATCGCGATTCTTCCCAGATGGAATTTTGAAAAACATTTTGGGAGATTGCTAGTGGAGAATTATTCAAGACATCGCGCGGCCCAGGGGTGAGAAATCGCTGAATCAAGACTAACTACATATGAAACAGACCGAGCGGGGAGATATGATGAGGGTGGTGGGGGCTACTCGAGTTTGAGTTTACGAGAAGTGACGCCGGTGGGGAGGTGGAGGGGGGCGCTAGCTGTGACGTCTCATCTGCAATAAACAGACTGATCTTATAAATAACTGATGAAGTTGTGCCGCCCTGTTGGAGTGGCGCAGTCAACACCTACTACAATGGAAGGGCTAAGAGTAAGAAACGCTAGAGGTACAGCACTTCATAGTCAGCAAAGAGTCCATCCCATTCGAGGGATATATTATATAATTAAAAATATAACAACTCATCCATATAGTAGACTATCTATCTACAAAATAATGAATAGCTCATAAATATAAATGGCGACCGGGAACTTATTAGTTTGAATGAAACACCTTCCAATGGCAAAATTGGAAATAATACTGAGGGTGAATTGGAAAGGAATTAGATTTCTAGACCCTAACGTAATCATCTATTTTGAACTACTAAAAAGCTAAGAACATATGCTCATTGGTTGATCTGGAGTGAGCCAGTTGACGGCTACTTAGCTTAAGGGCATAATTCCATCCAAAGAAGAATATTTTACTAGTTTTTGGAACATTATATATATGTGGTTTCATTTTAAATTTTTAGGCCAAATACCTTATTTCAGATTGAAAAACTAAAAACTGTGGTTATTAGTGCGCTGTTCGACGTGTTTGTGTCTGACAACAATCTACTAACCAGAGTATTTTAGTTAAAAATACCATCTTTAGCCGTAAAATGTAAAACGTCATTATTGAGCAATGTCGAACCAATAGGGGAGGGGATCACCTTTTGTGTCAAGTGAGAGTGAACAGTTTTTTTTTTTTTTAAGTAATAAATTAATTGTGGTATGTAATCCCACGCTAAATTAACTACAAGAAATGCACAGGGAACCAGAAAAAAAAATCTTACTACCTCACCCTGGAAATCTCACTACCTTCCCGGCTGATTTTTTTCAGGCTCCTTCAGTATTTTTTGTAGTTAAACAGTTTTTATTTATTTATTTTTTAAATTGTGGGCATAATATTTTGTATCGAGTAATGAAGCTAACCAAAGTTTTTGTCATTGATAAAATACTTTTTTTTTTAAAGGTTTTTCCTTTACCGTCAATTTAAATTTTACTGTCCAGATGGCGCTATTGGTAGTTTTCTTTAAGTTATTAAATTTAGCATATCGCTTAAAAGGTTAAATTCATTATTGACGGATATCAGACATTCAGGGATTACCTAGAATGTCAAGTACCAAAACATAAAATCTAAAGACAAACATAAAATAAGTAAGACAAATATTTGTTTCTGCTATAGGCTTAATATTTATTTTCAAGCAATTACGCTGAAAACAGATGCGTTTATTGACAAAATTCATATTCTACAGAGGATGGGGATTTACAAGACATGGGATCCTCAAATGTAGACATTCATCAGCTACCAATACCGAGGAATTCGCTTAGATTTGCGTGGCGGACTTTGGATATTGGTGTCCTTTTCTTTGGGTAATTGAGGCGGGAACAAGGCGAATATTTGGTTCTAGAACATTGGAACAGATCAACGAGACTGGTCAAATAAGTTTTGTTGACGATTGGCCTAGATTGATATATAGGCCATATTGGATACAGGTTGAGTATACTGCTGGAAATGTATGAAGTGTCTGGAGCATTTGGGCCTTCTCTATTTTCTGACGCCGAACTCTTGAGTAATTTCATCGAGTTGGATATCTCCCTCTTCCTCCACACAACCGAAAGTCAGGCACACAATTACAAGACGAATTTCATGTAATTGAAGTCAATTACGACTTGAAAAATCCAGATGCAGCTTGGCCCAACAGCCCGTCATTAATATAAACATTTTTCCTCGTCGGGCATTTAACATTTTATCAGAGCCTTTTTTTTTCCTCCCCCTTTCGTGTGGATTACATTAACTACCAATAAGAGAAAAGTATAGATTATTCCTGCAGCCAATCAGGACAAAACCATTTCCTTAGCTGTAAAATTACACTCACGTTGAACACGTACAAGAAATCTCGTTTGTTTTCTATTACCTGACTTCATTTTTAATGTCTCCGGAAAAAAAAAATTGAAAATAGTGCCAGTTATAAACTTAAACAATCAAATTATTATAATACGCAGCAGATAAATTTTATTTAATATTAATTCCCGAAATGATAGTTAACCAAATGTCAAAATTGTTAGAAAGTATGTCTAAATAGCAAGGTATGTTTTTGTGTAAAAAAAAAAAAAAAATGAAGAAGAGATATACCAGTGTATGTATATCGAACAAGTACGATCATATGTCTTCATTACTTTGTTTCATAAAGGTTGGAGGTACCCAGTTGACCGTCGAGAATTATGCTAGAAAAAATTAATCAGGGTTTTGGCCAGGATCAGAAAAATAAAATACACCAAAATTTTGGCAATAATAAAATAATTATACAAAAATTTTGGAGTAGTTTATTTTGCTGATCCTGGCCGAAACCCTGAGTAATTTTTTCAGCTAAATTGATAAAATTAATTTCCTTAAACATGAAAGTTTGTATGAAAATACTTGTATTCACAGTTTCTTCTTCCAGGTTGGACCGTGTCAAGTTGTTAATGGTTGCCGAGCTTTCGCACATCCTGTGATGGCTTCTTCAAGGCTGAATAGACAATTCTCTATTCAGCCCTGAAGAAGCCATCACATGATGTGCGAAAGCTCGGCAATCATCAACAACTTGACACAGTCCAACCCGGAAGAAGAAACTGTTAATACATCTGACAACCGTCGAAGCCTACTTGAACATATGAAAATACTTGTTGTTCTAATCATGTAGTTCTAAAGAAGTATTTATACAGATAATCTGGCTCACATAAGATTTTAAAGTGCTTCTTCATATTTTTTTATAAGTATATGTGTTTCATATAAGAATGGTAATCATTTTTGGTACATTGTATGCATATTGTGTTAGAGGGAATGCTTCTAAAGGTTCAATTTTATTTTCAAAAGGAGAGTTTGTTGACCGTAGATATTATTCTACCATAAGATGATTTTAGTTGGGGTTCGGTCAAGGTAAATCCAAAAAACACAAATTTAAAAAATGTATTTTTTAATAAAGGATTATCTGCCAACGTTTCGGCTTACATTGTAAGCCATCTTCAGGGCTATCATGAAGATGAGAGTCATGGAAATATGAACTTAGGGACAGGACGTCCTCTCTCGTCTTCATGATAGCCCTGAAGATGGCTTACAATGTAAGCCGAAACGTTGGCAGACAATCCTTTATTAAAAAATACATTTTTTAAATTTGTGTTTTTTGGATCTACCTTGACCGAACCCCAACTAAAATCATCTTAGAGTTCAATTTTATTGTGTGTTTCATTACTTTTTTCAAGAACTAAGTTTCTGATTAAGGTTCATCGGAAGTACTTATCCTCAAGAGCAAATTTTGAAAGATTATTTCCAAAAATGAAAAAGTAGTTGATTCCTTTGGGATTCCTAGTAGGTTCAGAATGACACATGGACTACACCAGAGAGGATCAGCTTACCTGAGTAGTTCTGCCAGAACGCCTGGGCCCCGGAGTTGATGAGGTCTATGCTGGAGTAGTTCCAGGGCTTGTCCTGTGGCGGCGGGGGCGGTTGTGGATCCCTGACGCCCCCGCTGGCGCCGCCTCCCTGGTAGCCGGGCTCGCCCCTCTGCTCGGCCTCTCGCTCGGCAGAACGCCGCTCGGAGCCGCTGCCTGAGCCGCCGGCAGAGGTCTGTCCGCCCCCGCTGCCGCCCCCGGAGCCGCTGCCGCCTCCGGAGCCGTTACCGCTGCTCGTACCGCTGCCACAGCTCTCTGCCAGACAAAGACAACAACTTGGTGACCATGTCTAGGAGTACCTTTCTCCTTCTTCTCGTCTTCTACTCGTACACAACTTTCAACTCACCGTCTAATAGTCCTTCTACTTCGAATCACCCTCTACTCGTCTATTGGTCTTTCTACCCACCTTCTAATCGTCCTCTACTAATATTTATACTCGTTTTATCCGTAATCGCTCTCTACACTTCTACTCGTCTTTCTTTTTGTCTATTCTCGTTCTACCCGTAATCCTCTTTAACTCCCCTAATGCCATTCTTTCTACTAGCCTTCTACTTCTCGTTTTACTCGAATTTTTTTTCTAAGCTAAAGAATAAGATAAATAATCTAAAAGGTTATTTCCACCACCAATGAATATAGAACTATCATACATTCTATTATCCGTCTTCATTGGTTTCTGCAAACCATCTTCTGTTGGCGAGCGCTTTCGGACATTGTCCATCTTCTGGCCGAATACATGCGTACACGGTTAGACAGTGACAGAAGATGGACAATGTCCGAAAGCGCTCGCCAACAGATGAGGGTTTGCAGAAACCAATGAAGACGGATAATATAAGGTATGATAGTAAAAATAAGATGTTATTAGCTAATTTTCAAAAAAGTATTCATTTATTTATTTAGGGAATATTACATTTTTGACAATTAATGAGAGGGAAAAATTTATCTGTCCCATTCGAGTCCTGGCTGGGACAGATAGATTTTTTTGTTCTATTCCCTCTCATTAATCGTTAAAAATTTATGTGGGATAATAAACCACAAGTAAATAAATATTTTTGTTTCACCTTACAAACATCTGAGAAGAACCAACATCATTAAATTTTATAAATATTATTTTTACGGTGGTATTTTATACCACGTAAATTTTAAAGAATTAATGCGAGGGAATAGAATAAAAAAACGAACTGTCTCAGCCAGGTCTTGAACCTGAATCTCCTGCTAAACGGGCAAGCGCGATAGCCATTTACACTACTGGCTAGACTCGGTGGTCTCCTTAGCAGGAGATTCAGGTTCGAGCCCTGGCTGAGGCAGTTAGATTTTTTATTCTATTCCCTTGCATTTATTGTTCATAATAATTAAAATTCGAAAGTCTCTTTATGAAACAAAAGATAATTTTTATTCCTTATGGGAATTCTGCAAGCATGAATTAATAATTTTTTTTTTTAATGATTATTCTAAACGTTAATTTAAATATTTCCATTGATAGCGGGAGAGTAATTATGACAAATAGAAGCCAACGAGCCAATAACTTAAATTGATATAAACAAGTGAAAATAGTTATCGTTCAGCTATACAAGCTTGTCCCAAGTTAACTAATTAGGGGTGAAAGTTAAGGGGTGGATATCAAGTTGTCTGATCGACGTATCGGTAAGATAACGAAACCCCTGAGAGCTAGCTGAGGTGCACCGGGAAGTTGGTAGGGCACAACACTGCAAGACTTCCCGTGTCATGTCACGGACACAACCGGCTGGCAGACAATTAGGCCAAGTCCGTTCAACAGCGCTGTTCGATAATGTTCGCCGAGTTTCGGAGGAGTTGGCCGAAGCCGAAGACATGGCGATGTACAGGAGTCCATTCCCTACACCCCTAACACGCCCTCCATCTCTGGCTTCTTCAAAACTACTATCTTGTGCTTCCCTTGTGTCTTATTAGCAAATTGAAAATAAATAGTCATATCGGTAAGGTTTCCTTTAATAGAATAAAATAATAAGACGTTTATTCACGAAACGATTTCGCTTTGGACGAGCCATCTTCAGGACCCCTTCAACACTGTCCGTATTCCCTGCTTCTTACTCTTGAAGAATTAAAGATGGCCTCAATAGAGCCAAAAAAGTTACAGCGGATAATGAATAATTGTGAGAAAGACTCATCTTACAAATATTTTATTTAGTTTTGGTATTTTATCCCACGTAAATTTTAAACAATTAATGAGAGGTAATAGTGTAGATGGAATTGAATGAGATAACTAGCGCGTCCTGGTAGCATAACTGGTAAATGCACCGGCCCGGATAGCAGGGGGATCCAGGTTCGATTTCTGGCTGGGACAGATAGATTTTTTATTCTATTCCCTCTCATTAATTGTTTAAAACTCATCTTACAATTTCATCCAAGGAAAGAAAGAGTATTCGGAATGAAAATACGATTCTGATTCTGATTCTGGTAGTATCCCTTAATTCTATATAATACGTATAGTATCACTTCACATTTCTAAGATGTATTATAATTTTAGAGAAATAAAAAAATTCTTCAATTATAAAAAATAGGAGTCAATATATAAATAAATCTCATTAAATGCTGATAATTTCATAAATTTATACCTCACTGGGTATCAATCGTAACACTAACTAAATCGATAAAATAGTTTTATAAAAATAAAACTTTATAACGCTAGATAATTATAATAAAAGCTGTTAAAACAAAAATTTTTATGTAAATTAGTGAAAGTTTCGTGGATATTTGCCTAACTAGACTATTTTAATCATATTAAAGAATATAGCGATTAGGCTTCTTACACTATTAATAAGTAATTAACAATTAAATAATAGAACAGAACTAAGTAATAAATCTTACCGAAGTAACAAAATTAAAACTCAAGCTTAAAAATTATNTTCGGAACAGAAAAACGAACAGCAACAAACGGATCGGTCCGGATTCCTTTGGGGAGGGGGCTCGTTTTAAGTTTTTCCTGTTTTTCCTTTCATAAATAATTCAAGAGCGCTTCTAAACCGTTTCACAGATCACATTTAGGGCCGATTATAAAAATTAGCCTCAACTAGTCCGACTCCTGTAATTCCTTGCTTTAATGAGATTATTATTAATAATGTTTATGATTAAACTGATAGATAGTTTAACTATCATTATAACCATTAACTGATAGCTTGTTAGTCTTAAATAAATTTTTGATCATATCAAATACTTAATTAATTCACTAAACTACTTCTGGCTGTTTCCTTATTTGAAATCCAATTAGTTCAGAAATTTTAATAATTACTATGTTAGCTGCTTTTAGATTCTGCACCTGTTGAGATGCAAGGCAGTCTAGAATCTTCTAAAATCCCAAATACATTTTATAAAAAAAAAAAAAATAATAAAAAAAATAAAAACCTATGTGAGGGGCATGGACTATTGTCATGAATAAGATAGGGGGTAAAAAAACAAGTCGAAAAAAAAAATGGGTATTTTATTTATCGCCGACGGTCCCCTGTCATTAGGGGCGAGGCCTATCAAGCAGATGGGAGAACGATACATAATCCATTTTACCCCTAGGATAATTTGAAGATGGGGTGCAGGTGAACCCTGTGAGTCCCCGGCAAAAAACTGGGATCGAAACTCAACCGACTCTGTTTATTCTCTTACTAGAATCGCTCCGTCCATAGTCCTATCCAATCGGAATTCATTAGCAGCAACGCCATCTTCAGTCTCTCTAAGATTTTTTTTTGTCCCTCCTATCGTCCATGTATTGTATTCAGTGCGTGTAAGTGCCGGTTAGCTTATAGGAGGAACTAAACAGTACAGACGCACTGCAGATACAGACGCATACATATATGTATATTACTTATAAACTTATATATTACTTATAAATTGCAAAATAATGGAAATAATTTGTTCTGCTTCCCGCTTCCTGTACTCTATCGCCCCCACCCCCCATATTTGTGCAGGGTGGAGGGAGAGCATCTGGTGTCATATAATATGACTAACTAGATCTGCCTAACTTCATAAGCCAAACATCTGGAATATTGTTGTTTATTTTGTTTAGAGATCCATTTCAGAAGGGGTGAACGAAACAGTCGTTACTGAGTTCTTTCATTAAATTTTTAGATCTTATACAACTATGAAAATGATTTTCCAAGTAAATTTCAACCTATAACCTAAGCCTTCAAAGGCCCAAACTTACACTGGGGAATTTAAGTGTATCGCTCTGGGATGCAAGCGCTTAACATTCCTAGAGATGTAAGTGAATTATCATTAAAGTGTTTTAAATAGTTTAACTATTTAAGTGTGTGTGTGTGTGTGTTTCTGTTTGTATATTATTGAAAGAAATATTTAAATATAAAAATGAAAATTCTATTATATCCATTCTTTAGAAGAGAAATATGACATGAAACATTATTCAAAAAAGTTATTTTCAATATGTGGTTCAAAATATATTTTCGAACTTTTCTCTACCGATAAATAATAATTAGCTTCTAAAAGCTTTTTCATAAAAGGAACATAAAAGAAAATTTTCTAGGCTTATGGAGTTTTTGTCATTAATTTAAAACTAAATGAACTAACATATGTCAGATATCTAAAAAATAGATATTTCATTTCTACCTTATTTTTCCTGGGATTCTGAAAGTTTTCTACTTTCAAGTAATTCCAAGAAATTTATTTATTATAATTATGTGTCTCAAAATGTAGCTTTCGACAGAGGAACTATATTAACAGTGATATTGGTATTATATCCGATTGGGAATAAATAAATAAAAAAAACTGATAGAGTATGTTTCATAATGTGCTTGAAAAAAAGATTAAAAATTTTATCCACGTTTAACATATTCATCTAAAATAATTTATAGAATTAATACATTTTTGAAAGGATTTTCATTTTTTCTTCTAACATGAATGGGGAATTTCTTGAAATGTTAATTTCAGTAAATAAGAACCAATTAATACTGAAGTTATAGGTTAGAGAAATTAGTCAGAGTTTTGGCCAAGATCAGAAAAAAAAAAAATACTTCAAAATTGTTGGGAAATTAATTTATTATTGCCGACATTATTAACTTGTAAGTCATAATCATATATCAGAAAAAAAATTTACAGAATAAACTAAACAATACAAATTTGAAACAATATAAGGTATAAATGTCAATGTTAAATATGAAAACTTAATAAGTTTACAGAAATAAAATTGATTTATAACTTTCATTTCATGTTCTGTAAGATGGTTTCATATTTTTATTGTTTAGTTTAATCTGTGAATCTTTTTCTGTCAAATAACATAACTTATCTCTGTTCCGTGCATTAAAAAATATAATTCCCTCAGTTTAATAATGTGTATTGTATATCTGTTCTGATGATGACTTACAAGTTAAGTCCAAACGTCGGCAACAATAAAATAATTACCTAACCATTTTGGAGTATTTTATTTTTCTGATCCTGCCCGAGACTCTGACAAATTTCTCCAGCTCAAGACTTGACGGCCAACGAACCTCCAAGCCTCCTATAGGATATAGTTGGGTCGGATGAGGATGTCTGCTCTGGACTCCCATTACAGCTGTCAGAAGGAGATCGATCCCATATTAACAAGTTAGGCCCTCCGACACACGGCTGTCGGTATTCGCTCTCCCACAGGACGCGGGGGGGTTGTCGCCTCGGAGCCCTCATCCCCTCCCACGAACCCTTGGGGTATTAATTGACGAGTAATCCACCACCCCAGAGCGAGAGACTCCTCTCGCTCTCTCGGGGGTTGAGGGAGGAAAGGTACGACTAATTTCCAGTAATCCTCAGACATTAAGAGCTGGCTAACCGAAACGACGGCACGTTCCGCCATCTTCTCCTTGAAGGAGCCGAGTTCAATCAGTTTTCTTAGGCCCCGGGCAAACACCTTTTCAACACAGTACCAACCTACCTTCCTAAACCGACAGAAATTACCAATCGATTTTCTTCCCCAAATATATCTCATTTTGTTCATTTCAAAATTGTTCTTGAAACATTTAAATATTAACCAATATGTATATTACTGAAAGATATATTTAAATATAAAAGTGAAAATTCTATTATACCCATTCTTTAGAAGAGAAATATGACATGAAACATTCTTCAAAAATGTTATTTTCAATATGTGGTTCAAAATATATTTTCGAACTTTTATCTACCGAGAATTAATGATTATCTTCTAAAAGCTTTTCCATAAAAGGAACTTAAAAGAAAATTTTCTAGGCTTATGGAGTTTCTTAAGGCTATTAATACCTATAATTAAATGCATTGCGATAAGAAAACTATCAACAGAATAAATTTGAGAATACTTTTAAGTACATTTAAACAGCCGATCAAAAGGAAATCTAGTATATCATAATTAGAACATATATGAAATAAGGCAAATATTAGTTATTGTAGTAGGCATTTATATTTAGAACTATCATACCTTCTATTAACCGTCTTCATTGGTTTCTGCTAACCATCTTCGGTTAGCGAGCGCTTTCGGACATTGTCCATCGTCCATCCATAGAAGGTATGATAGTTCTATATTCATTGGTAGAGATAATAACCTTTTAGATTATTTATATTTAGTTTAAAAAAATTAAACTGATCTCAAATCTATTTACTGTTGAAAGATATATTCTATATAGTATGGTATGGAAATTTTAAATAAAGGCATTTTTTAAGTACGATACAGAGGAATTCGCATAGCAAAAGCAGCTCCTGTACGAAGGACTTCTCTTTCCATTATTAATTTTGAATTACTTACATTATTGTAATAATGATACCATTGTATGAAATAGTGTATATTATATTGTATAAATTAGTATATATTATATGTTACTTACCAGTGAGTACCCTGAGGGCCTCGGGTGGGGCACCGGCGGCTTTCAGTGCCTCCTCCAGCTGGGCTCTCCTCTTCATTTCCAGCTCCAGCTGGTCCTGGAGTCGTCTTCTAGCTTTCCTCTCTTTCCTCAGTCTCTTCTGGTAAAGGGCTGCAACAGAAGGGACACACGGACGTATTAGTCACAGGGCACGAGGGCAGATCTACTGCTTGGGACTACGCGAGCCCAATGTTTCCCCGGGTGTGGAGGGAGAGGTATCAAGTCAGTCAGGCTGTGAGATTTTATTTTTTAGCGTAATGTTCTTCAAGTAGTTTTGAACGCTCGGAGACTGTGTGACAACAATATTCATACATACAATTGGACATATATTCTGAAATTCATAGGGCTTGAAAACATCCAATCACTCTGTTTAAGATATCAAAATATGAGCACTCTCTATCCCACTGTTCTTGATTACAATATATCGAAGCCGCGAGTGTTTCATTTTCTATATATATATATATGTATTTTTTTTTCTGTAAAGTTGTTTTAGATTATAGTTGTTAGATAAATACACNTATATATATATATATAATTATATTGTTAAACTTTGTTTAAGGTCAGTAGTTAAATATAACTTTTTTTTTAAACAATAAATTTGTCCTACAAGTTGTATCCCAAGTTCAAGAGTCATGGCGGTCTTAATGTCTGGAGCCCTTGTTTCCAGGCTGGTTGTCGTGCTGAGCTGGAATATGTGGGCTAAAAGGTCTCCCGAAGAGCCGAGACGCACTCTGCTAACGTATGTACGAGAACTAACGTAATAACGTGACTCCACGCTCAGCCTTTTCCACTTAACGAAATCAAACCTAGCCCTGGCTCTTTCCTCTCTAACGTCTCGAAGAGTGGGGGTGGGAGTGGAGCAAGCCATTCTTCTTAAGGGAGTTTTCAAAATGAAATTTCTCCTAAAATTTATTTAGAGGGGACGAAAAGTTGCCAGTAAGTTCTTTTAATTTTCCACCAAAATCACCAGGTCTTTGGGAGTACATTTAGAAGTGTACTTGGCCTTTATATATGTACTTGCTGTAAAGTGGCATTTCCTCCTTCATAATAAATAAGTTAACTTCTCGTTATAATAGAAATCCTATTGTATAAAATTGTGGAAAAATATAAATCTTCTCTATTTTATTTTTTTTTTTTTCAAGTAGCGAACAATTTGATATAAGCTGGAGATTTTAGTCTGGGTTTCGGCCAGGAGTAGTTGGGTAATTATTTTATTATTGCCGACGTTTCGACTTAACTTGTAAGGCATCATCTGTAGAGATCTCTGAGGGATGTTTAAGGAGACATCTTAGAGTCAAGAGCTAAAGTCTAACGCTATCGCCCTGGTGATGACTTACAAATTAGGTCGAAACGTCGAAAATAATACAGTAATCACCTAACAATTTTGGAGTATTTTATTTTCTGATCCTGCCCTGAATAATTTCTCCGGCATAAGACTCGACGGTCAGCGAACCTCCAGACCATTTTAATTTAAGGCTTTTCTCTGATACACAAATCGATGGATATACCCAGAAACATTGGTAGGATACCTCTGAGTTAATTTTGTCACACGACTAATACGGAAACTAGATACTACAAAAACGGCAGAACAAAGTTCAAACTCATTTGCACACTTAGGGAGTAGATTTAGCACACAAAGACACGACTTCTTCATATTGCTTCAAAATTCGCTTCCCACAGCTGACTTAGTCCTGTCTGATTCTTCACCAGTAAAGCTCAACAAGAGTTCAGATATTCCAGGAGAGAGGTCACTGAATAGCAGGAAATGCTCATTTGAAGCGAATAGCTTCATCGACAACTAGAATTAGGGAAATGAAGGAAATATTTTTAAAATTATTATGAATTTATGTACCGTAATTAAAGTTCTAATGAGAAGCACAGATAGAATGTAATACGAATTGAAGGAGATGAATTAAACTTCCAGCAGATTAATATAAGCTGACGAAGAGAGACCAAGATGATCTCCAGATGGAACATGGCGGACCCTCCTGAAGGCGGGATGGTCTTGGCGTGTGGTCCTCAAGACAAAAGACTCATTGTACTGCCAGTATATCGCGCTTCATTTGTCACATCGCAGCGATGGCCGACACCCAGACTGGGTTAGGATGGTCGAAGGATCTCCTGGTACGTGGGGTACCATGCGGGTTCACATCCAGACTGAGATCCACTGACGTATCAATGGATACGTACTGGTAATTGACAATATACATCACGACTAATTTTATATTTTAATCCAAAAATGGTATATAAAATTGCATCAAATCGGCAAAACATTTCTAGAGTGTAGTGGAAGAAACCTGATATTTTAGAACTTCTATTTAGAAAAAAAGGACCTCTCTTGTTCACGTAGGCTTCCACAGTCATCAGATGTAAATAAAGTTTTTTCCGGGTTGGACCGTGTAAAGTTTTTGATGGTTGCCGAGCTTTCGCACATCCTGTGATGTGGCTGAAGAAGCCATCACAGGATGTGCGAAAGCTCGGCAACCATCAAAAACTTTACACGGTCCAACCCGGAAAAAACTTTACAAGGACCTCTCTTCTTCAGCACTGTAAAAATAGAAAGAAGTAGGGGGATATCGGACTTCTTTAATCAAGAAAAAGCCGTTCTGACTTTGACGACGATAATTGTTAGATATGGGTTTCAATCTCTGAACAGTATCACCAGTTAAAATACATTTTTTAAATGGAAGTTAATAAAGTAAAAAGTATATATTGATAAATCTATTAAAGTTACAATTTTTATTGTGTAATATAATCGCAAAGTATAAATTAGAAACGACTAGTCTAAATATTGGCAGCAGATTGAAATTTAAACAGAAAAAGAGATAGGTATAAAGCTAATTGAAGATTATTTTTTATTTTGAATATATTTTGAATAAAATGATTGATGAAAAAATAAGTGTAACGCACTAATTGAAGTCAATGGCCATCGATAATCAGATCGGAGGAAGTTAATCATGAATATTAATCCAAAATGGAGGGTTAATTGCGTTGTCAGCCGCAGCGGGGATGTGTGTTGTGGTCATTTATTTAAATTTTAGTGGGCCATTTCTGAATCCCCTACCCCCTTCGGAACAGAAAAACGAACAGCAACAAACGGATCGGTCCGGATTCCTTTGGGGAGGGGGCTCGTTTTAAGTTTTTCCTGTTTTTCCTTTCATAAATAATTCAAGAGCGCTTCTAAACCGTTTCACAGATCACATTTAGGGCCGATTATAAAAATTAGCCTCAACTAGTCCGACTCCTGTAATTCCTTGCTTTAATGAGGTATTTCAACTCCCCTCCATATCATTCTACAGCCACCCCTATATTATAATTATCATGGGTAATTTTGAAATTGCTGTATAAATCTGAATATTATATATATAAAAATAAATAAATACTATTTTGCAAACCAGTTCAATAATGAAAAAAAAGTGTTAATCTTAATTTAATAATAATACAACAAATGCTAATAGCGATAATTTGATTTAATCAAATTATTTTATAAATAAACACTTAAAAATTAAACATCACGAATGT
>KZ806903.1:894365-910213 GCA_000696205.2 Oncopeltus fasciatus | reverse complement strand
CCCGACGAAACTTAAGTATATATATATATAAAAGAAGAAAAAAAATAAGAAAGAGAAGACAGGGATAAAGAAAGAGAGAGTGTGAGAAAAGTATGGGCGATGGAAGTCTGGTTAAGCGAAAATATATTGCTCTAAGCCTCTAAAAGAGCTGGCGGACAGAGGGCCCACCAATCGGAAAAGCAGATATATTTCAACACTAAACAATAATTAAAGGGAGCCAGCCGAGGGCGAGAGTAATACAGAGGATAATGGTGATGAATGTTGACAATTGTAGTGGGAAAGGTTTATTGCCTCGAAGATAGGAGATGAAGGATCACGTGTGGACATGAACACATCCCACTCGCTATTACGTTTTTCTATTTCCCCTCGCGTGGCTCCGCTCAGTCGAAAAAGTAAAGCAAATAATAACAATAAGCTAAAGAAATATGACACTACGCATGGAAGCGACGACATAATTTACAAGTGGGATTTGCATAACGCTAACACTTAGCAGGTTTCTGCAGAGTGACTGTATTAAAGAAGATTTATGAATCTTGTATTATTACCAAACCAGATTATCTTCGACAAATACAATAAAAACACTGCGGAGTAATCTTTTCTGCAAACCTTCAGAAAATATGCAATAAAAAAGGTAATATGTAAATATGAAGAGAAATGGTATGATAAATAAAAATATGCCAGCAATTAATAAGATATTCAATGAGATAATCTTATCAATAATTTGGAAAATAATTTGCATGATTTCTTTTTAATTTTCTACCGTAAAGAGATATTGGTAGTATTCAAGAAACAGTAATGGAAGAGTGGATATTTGAACTTCTGCTCATAAACCAAACAAGACTCTATTACCGACAATATATACATATTGCTTTCAATATTAAGATTCCATGGTGAAATTTAGAATAAAAAAATATAGTAGTGTAGTAGTAGTAGATCATTGAAGGGAAATCAACTTCTAGGTTATTACGCCCTATAAATACCCTTTAATATGTTTACTATAAATTAGTTAATAAAAGACAGGAATCAGGATTATTTCGACCAGTATAACAACCTAAATTAATGGATTAATTAATAACATTTTTTTAAAAATATTATTATGTATATTATTCCATAAATAATAGCTAGTAATAATTTACCAAATAACTCCCAGCAATCTGCTATAACATTTTGTTAACATATTATGTTATAAACAATAACAATTACAANTTAATATATTTACTATAAATTAGTTAATAAAAGACAGGAATCAGGATTATTTCGACCACTATAACAACCTAAATTAAATTAATAACATTTTTTTTAAATATATATCTCCGGTATTTATTATTTTTTGGTAATATATATGCAAAAACAACAACTCTCTTCAATCAGACGATAGGTGTGGCATTTATGTAACTTTTAACTGTCCAATCACGCATTTTGACATCTATTTATATAATTTAATTGTTCAAAAATTCATTGAGTTTTAAAAAATCAAGAAAAATTCAAGCAGGAACATTTAATTTTAAAAACAAAATATTTTAAAATGTGTTAGGACAAAATATAAATAAATCTTTCTTATAGCTCATACTTCAGTGTAGTTCAATGTGTGCTGAGAAAATCGATCTGTTCTCCCGAATGTGCCCCCACTCCATCGGAACAGAAGAGTTTTTGTCTCCTCATGAATACCAACGATATTGGACTGGACGGACTCCTAATCGGAATTCAATTCAGTGAAAACACAGCCAGATTGAGTCCTTTTGGGTGTTCTATGACGTCACCTATATGGAGGAGCAAAGAAGTCCGGGGTTTTTAATATCTCGCTTCCCTCTCTGGTCCTTCAACACCTCGCCGCAATCAATTTTTCAACCCCTCTTCAACCCTTCCCTCTAGTCTAATTAACCCCAGAAAGAGTAAGAGAGATCCGGGAATGGGGTGTGAGATAGAGAATGAAAAGGGAAAAAGTAATTCATTTGAATTAATGACGCACTAGAAAACATTGCATAAATTGAGTTGTTCTTTAAATATTGTTTGAGGGACGTTTGAAATAAAAAAATAAATAAAATAAGAATGTACAAGAAGAATCGGAAACCATTGGGACTGATTATTAGCGATAATATGCTCTTTTCTACTGGACTTAAAATGAAGACGACCAAATAGAGGTTCATTAAATCCAATAAGACAAATGAACATGAAGGAATAGATTAGAATCAAAATATAATCAATTCCTGTAATCAGTATAACAGGAACCTGCAGTAAAGTAAACCATTGGCCAAGAAGTAGAGGGTGACCTATGTCCAAAAGGAACTACAAAAACAAAGCGTAAAGGATAAAACAGGAAGAAAAATAATATAATAATAATATAATACGGTTAGAAAACACGAGGAAATTCATATATAAAACAACAACAAATTGAACAATTTGCCATGTTTTAATTACTTCCGGAACAATTTAAAAAAAATTTTTTTCATTTATTCTTATTGTATCCAATGGCTTTTGCAATCTTATAAAACATATCAATATTTATCCTTGCTATTTTTTTTTTCATTTTTATCCATTTCTTTAGAATGAAACTTACTCCTTTCTATTCTGAAAGAAAGTTTATTTTCAATATCTAATTTGTAATTATTACTAATGTGCTCTATATGTCATAGCTAACTATATTAGCTATGACATATAGAGCACATCAATGCGACTGTATAAATTCAGTAATAATTCGTTTTATTATTTTCAAATTAGTACACCGCCAAGAACTGTTTTGAGTATTAATTTTTTTTAACGCGTAAGTCTAAATTACAAATATATGTAATAAACTAATAAAAATATTAATTTAAAGAATTTTTAATTGGGGAAACAATACAAGTAAATATCTTTATTGGCTTTAGCACAACTGAAGTTAAACATTACCTTTCCATTTATTAAAACAGAGAAAAAAAATAATGTTATACATTTCTTTGAAGTATTAAATTGCAGATAAAAATGTATAGAAAGAGAGAGAGAGAGAAGAGAGTTTGTTAAGGAGTAATTCTGTGTGTAATTTCAAAAGTTATAAGGTCATTTCGTACACAGAGGGGGGGTCTTTCAGGCAATGAATACGAAAAACGGGGAGGAAAAAAATAACAAGGGAAAAATAACAAGGCCTTAAGTGACGTCGTCCAGGGGGACGGGGGTAATGAGAATTTTAAGACTTTCCTAAATGAGATGTCATAAAATTGAATTATCCAGAATGCATCTGGAACGAAGTAAACGCAAAAACCAGTATTTATTATGGAATATTTTCCAGTTATTATTACAAAATGAGACATGTATAAATAAATATTACACATCACAGGTAAATGTGTAAAATTTTTTTATTTTTTTATCATCCATGTTTCTACCTTGGCATTTTATTATTATTATTATTTTATGTACAAAAAGAAATATACATATACATACAAAATTATATACATATATTTTTAGCTTATGCAATGCAATATCGGTGAAAATCTGTTGAACTTATTAAGAGCAAGGCCATGTGACAAACGAAAATAGCTTGAAAAGGAAATAGTAAAATTTATATTTTTAGTCATGGAAATGTGAACTTAGGGACAGGACGTCCTCTCTCATCTTCATGATGGGTAGGTGTGGAAAATTACTGATTTAATGATATTTCAATTTTTTTCTTGTCAATAAGCTGTTTGTTTGCATGTTTTTTTTTTTCAAATTGGTTCTTTTTCAAATTGTTTTTCATAAACTTTAAATTTTCTTACATAGCTTTCTACATTCATACTCTTGATATCACATTATATTATTGCAATTTTCTGTTATACTAATTTCAATTATTATTGTATTCTCATGACATTGTATTTCTACAGCCCTGAAGATGGCTTACAATGTAAGCCGAAACGTTGGCAGTTAATCCTTTATTTTTAAAAAAATACATTTTTTAATTTTGTGTTTTTTGGATCTACCTTGACCGAACCCCAACTAAAATCATCTTAGGAAAATAGCTTGATTTCTATTGACCTATATATTTTATTTCTATATGACCCTATTCTGAAACAACTATCTTTCACATGTCATTTATTTCAACAATTTTTTGCTTATATATATGCAAGGAGTGTCTTGAAGGAATTCAAAGGCTTCATATGGACTAGTATTTCTGATACCTTTTCGAGCATTTATTTTAATCAGGAAAGAAAAGCGACGATTATTATCTATTAATGGAGGGGCTAAAAATCATATTTGTTGATGAAGAGTTTTTACTTCAGTCTCTTTGAATATATTTTCAAGAAATACGTTCAATTTACGACCCTATTGCTTCATTGGAATATAGGACCAGCAGGATGGGATTTATGTAAAAGCACGCCAGCTGGGACAATGTGGTGCGTATTCGGCGAGTGAAATGTTACCGCAAGGTTGTCGCAGTATTTTAAAGGAAATGCCTGAGGAATGTTCCGGAATCCCGCCACCGAGTGGGGAAGGCGGTATAATTACTATGAGGCATATACGACGTCTGGGACGGAATGCAGGGTACGACACACGATCGCGCCCCGGGTCGACCGTACGACAGTCGTCCAAACGCGTTCCCTACAACTAGAGAGAGAGAGGAATCCCCCATCCCCGTACCACAGAGAGAGTGAGAGAGAGTGAGAGAGCCGAGACGCGGGGCCCTCTTGTAATTAATGGCATACCGATAGACCCGCACGTGTGTCGCCTCCGCAAAAAGGGTTGTAGGGGGTTGGCTGGCATCCCGTCAATTTCTTCATAAGAGGCAGCCGATCGGCGAAGGTGGAGAGACGTTTCCTAGGCATTCCTGCCGCGTCTCTACCTAGCGGGAGGCATCGCACGGAATATCCTGCCGAAGAGATCCTTAACAAGGAAGAGCTAACAAGGACATAAGACCACATAATGAAGACTAAAAACCACTAAAATTATTTTGGGATAAAACGGAATAACAGAAACCAGAATATTAGATTTATAAATATTTTGTTTGGTTGTGGTTTTTTATCCCACGTAAATTTTAAACAATTAATGAGAGGGAACAGAATAAAAAAATCTATCTGTCCTCGCCAGGAATCGAACCTGAACCACCTGCTATCCGATCTAGATAACTAGCTAGTCCTTGTGGTGTAATGGATTTAGCATACCGGCCCGGATAGCAGGTGGTCCAGGTTCGATTCCTGGCGAGGACAGATAGATTTTTTTATTCTGTTCCCTCTCATTAATTGTCCAGAATATTAGAATTCTTCCATCAAAGGAAAATTCATCATTTATGAAATTTGTATATGATATCGCTAATAACTCAATAAAATAAAAAAAATTTAAATTAATGCTAATTTCGAATAAAAGGTTAGAAAAAATTTAAATTACTTTAAATGAGTAAAAAAAAAAAAAAAATTACCTCAGCTCTTCTAGTTCCTATTTCACAGTACGATAAATAAACCATAGTCAATTCATCAGAATCTATATAATCTTAATTTAGAATTTTAATAANATATTATTATTATATTAATTAAATAGTTGCATATTATACTCAAAATTTATTTTCTTTTATGAAAAAACCCTTGTTAAAATTTACCCTGTAATTTTAACAATTATATTTTTAATTTGTTGTTATCAATAACTAGTTTCTTATTTGGTAAATTATTGTTATTATTATTTTGTTTAAACATTAAAGATTGTATCTCAGTCCAGACTGAGCACCGGATACTGCTGGATCGAGTACCGACCTAGGGTAGTCTTTATTCAGAAATTAGCTTGCCCTATGCCATGAATAGCCACTAATATCTTCATTCTATGTGATTACATGGAAGGTTAAAAAAATAGAACGGTCATGATATACAATTATTATTATCATTTATTGACACTAAATTATGGGTGTATTTTAAGTTGATAGTTTCCTAATATTAATTAATTTATAGAATGTTATAATTTTTACTAATTACCGTAAATAAATTTCGTCCCTAACCATTTTTCTACGCAATTTAACGTCTAAACCATTATATATATTTTGTATATGTATTTATATATGCATTTTTAAAAGTAATTTCCGCCAAATTACACTATATTTTAAAATTCATAATTTCAAACAAATTAATATTGAAAAACATTATTTTTAGAGCGATATCTTCTACAAATGTTATTATACTGGTGCGTTCCCTGAAAAAAAAATGTTACATACAAATGAAAGTAAATACTTCATTCAGATGACTTAAGGGCCCGAGCGAACAAGTCTTATTCTCTACAATGACAGAATTCCGTGAGGTATAATTTTGGTATAATGTTCCTCCAGTTTTTAATGGAGGAATTGTCTCAAGTGGGAGAGAAATAAGAAAACAGCAATACGATACTGAAGTGCAAATACTCTTTCATATTCATGAGCGTCCATTAAAATTTGTCAACGAGAAGGCGTCACGATTAATCGCCTGTGCTTTTAAACTTTGCATAATATTCAAACATGTCCCTCAAGCACTTGTGTTCTTGTTGTCCACTTAAGTGCTGCTTATTATATTATGACGCCCATCAGGTTTTTTTCTTTTTTTTTTCTTTTTTTTTTCTTTTTTTTTTTTTTTTGGTACTTAGTAAAAATGTACTAAACACACACTCAGATATACATATATTCACTTTACTTTATTATCTTACTAATAATACATTTTTTTAACTGTGTTAGTACAAGAAACTATTGCAATTTTTTCCAAAAAAAAAAAATATTTATAATGCGGTTGCCATTACAGAAGAAATCGATATTGGAATTAATTTGAAGGCATCAGAAATGTATAAGTTAAAACTCTCGGTGTAACCTGTGAGTAACACTCCGTTTGGTTATTCTCTGGCTTATTTAAATTTGTTTTAAATCTTTAGATTTTATTATATTTAAAGTATACTGTATACAACTTTTTTAGTAGTAAAAAAAAGTAACTCTCTAAAAAAAAAAAAAATTCAAATTGTTTTAGAACTCGAGTACTACAGAATGAAGGTAATACTAACAATTCACCTTAGTTCAAAGCTAAATAATTTATATTAAGCAATTATCAGATTTGAGTTGTTTATGGAACCTAAGCTCAGCTATGGTTAATGGTTATTATTATTATTATGGTTAATCTGGAACTATCTACTAAGTTACTACTAAAATATCATCTTGCAGGAACTGTTTCAACTAAGCAGATTTTTCATGTTTTCTTAAAGATGGACATATGGAACGATCATTATCTTTTCTTTTTTTTTAGAACCATAATACATTTAAAAACTATTACATTCTATAATATTGATATAAATTATATATTTCTATTACAAGAAAAGGAAAATTTTATCAATATCTATTAATGATTTTTCAATTTGTTTTTCCAGTAAACTTCCCCTCCCTCTGAGACCGATTTCTGCCATTGAAGAACTTATCAAATGGCTAGTAAAAATAAGCTTAATTGTAGAATTTGGATTCTTTGTTTTAAAAAACGCAGATGTTTAGACAAATAAATATTTATTAGTAGTTAAATGTCCTTTCAATATTTTGTTAATTATGCAAGCTAATAGAGAAACAACAATAAAAATAATTCACTAATTTCTGTTAAGATTCAAAGGGCTGAGTTCATTATAAAGTAGGTAGTTGAGTTCTCATTAGGTAATTTAACAATAATCACTAATTCACCGTGACGCCGCTCTCCTTCACTCCGGAGGAATCCGGGAGCCACTTCGACGTAAGAAACCTCCTGCAGGAGAAGAAGTACAGCGCTAAGAAGGTAATTGTGGGGTCCGCAAAAAGACAATGGTAATTGCAGGCTCCTCAGGTTAACAGCGCACAAGCTGTGTACCAGGCACAACTGTGTTTCCTACCTGTGGGAATCCCACCTCCAGTAATGAAATACTGCCTTTTTCCAGGTCCCCTCTGGAATATCCTGGAGTTTTAATTATCTTCAAGAAGGACTCTGGAGTTTTTCTTCGGCAAACCTCTTCCCCTCGACTTCAACAGTGAAAGTTTTGCACCACTGCAATTACGGTACCATCTTCTCCCATCCCTTGTTTGTAGCTACTAACGTTTCCCGACGAAACTTAAGACTAATCTCAACCTTTAAGTGCACAAAATTGGTCCTTTTCCACTATAGTGATAGTAAATGAAGTTCAACTTAGCCATAAGTTTAATATATGGCATATTTAAACAACAATCCAGTATAACTATGGTATATTTTTCTTCGCAAAAAGTAATTTTATATTTGATTAATATTTAATAATATTCATTATTCAGAAACAAAAATGAATAAATAAAGAAGTTATTAATAAACATAGTGCACTTAAATTCGTAATAATTATGTTATTAATTTTAAAGAAGAAATAATAATGTGTAAATAATGTCTGCTGAAACTGATCATGTACTTAAAGAAAATTGCTCAGAAATGACAAAATATATCATGAATAAGTTAAAAAGAAAAAAAAATTAGGAAAAAATATCACTAGATTTTTATAATTGTGGTGATTCCTGATATACCGTATTATCAAGATATGACAAAAATAATTGTACTAAAATGAAAAAATAATTGGTGCCGCAAATAGATTGCCCGGATAGCAGGAGATCCAGGTTCGAGCCCTGGCTGGGACAGTTACATTTTTTATTCTATTCTCTTGCTATTTTTTTTCAAAACTGATGGACATTAACCATGGGAGATAATAAAAAAAAAAAAAAAAAGATTGAATTTAAATAATTATTGTGCAAACTTCTTATCAACTCACCTTCCCAGTGAAATAAAATTAAAATTAATGTCCTTTATGAATAATATTGATGAAACCCAGCTATATTTTAATAATTATTCAGTGGTCTCAAGGTTTAAAGTAAATTGGTTACTTCTACATAACGTCTTTCTCCACGACTCTTTACTGGTTTCGTGAAAAGTGAAAAATAAATATAAATATTGTATGGAGAAGCCTAAAAAGCTTTGTTAATAATATTTTCCACCTGTCATGTAAGGATAATGGATTGTGTGTCAAGTCATTTTTTTTTTTTTCCTCAAAGGATAATAATCACTTGAATGAAAGCAATAGTTGTCTATTAATATTATTATTCCCTATAGTTTGTCAGTGGCACTAACCAAAGAGAGTTTATCTCCCGTGAGCCGTGTCCTAAACAAGATTAATAGCGAGGACTCACGGTCTAAACGCAAACAAATGGAGAGGCCTGAGCAAACAGAGGAAACAATGAGGTAGAAGAAAGAAGTAAGGAGGCAGCGTGAAGAAGAAATCAATGAACCCCCCGCGCCATTTTGATGACGGTTGTTAGCGATTGGGCACGCGACACCTGACGTCGCCGCCATGTGCAGTCTTGGCTCCGGGTGTCAACCTGCCCCCAGAACGACCTCGACCCGGCCTCATCGGGAGTGTTGTGTGCGTGACGCTACAACTCCTACATTATTTCACCAGAGCCCCACAGAGAACATTATCTTAAATATATGGCAAATATCAAATTTTGGCAAAAAACTACTTAAGGTAATCATAATCTAATCCATCTTAGGTATGTATTTTCATGTTTCAAATATTTCAGGTGAAGAAATATTAGGTAAATAATCTAAAGGGTTATTATTATTTCTACCACCAATGAATATAGAACTATTATACCTTCTATTATCCGTCTTCATTGGTTTCTGCAAACCATCTTCTGTTGGCGAGCGCTTTCGGACATTGTCCATCTTCTGGCCGAATACATACGTTCTCAACCGGTTGAATACAGACCGTGACAGTGAACACATGTATTTGGCCAAGATGTTGGACAACGTCCGAAAGCGCTCGCCAACGGGAGATGGCTTGCAGAAACCAATGAAGACGGATTACAGAAGGTATGAGAGAAGAAATATTACTTTATTGAGCAGTGACCACCAGTCAGGCAATAGCACTAGGTCTGAAATGGTGTGCTTCTTCACGAGTTCTATTCGAATGACTGATTTACGTATATTTTCTAGATAAAAGCCCATACTGAGGGCTTTATTTTTTTCTTTAATGGCTTGTCGGCACTCATTATCAAACCTTTCAATGAACCTTCATTAAGTTCATTCTTTTTAGGCAGTGCTCCTTCATGTATTTGATATGACCGACCCAGGTTAATTTATGGTCAACCACCATTCCAAGAAAACGAACTTCATTTACAAATGAAATTTGTTGATTGTATAAGTACAAATCAGGGAACGGGCTTGGACTTCTTTTTCGGCTAAATAGAACACATCTGGTTTTGTTCACGTAGGCTTCGACGGTCGTCAGAAGTATTTACCGTTTCTTCTTCCGGGTTGGACCGTGTCAAATTAGTGTTATTTGCCGAGCTTTCGCACATCATGTGATGGCTTCTTCAGGGCTGAAAAGAGAATAAGAGTTGTAAAATCTTTTACAACTCTCATTCTCTTTTCAGCTCTGAAGAAGCCATCACATGATGTGCGAAAGCTTGGCACCTATCAACAACTTGACACGGTCCAACCCGGAAGAAGAAACGGTAAATACATCTGGTTTTGTTTGTTGAGAAACTTAAGTTATTTGTTTTTGCCCAGGATTCCAAATATTAAAGGGTATTTATAGGGCTTAATAACCTAGAAGTTGATTGCCCTCCATTATGATCTACTACTACTAAAAAAAAATGTCGTGTTCTTTAAGTTAGTCAAGTGTAAAATAATTGGATCATCTGTTAGCATAAAGTCCAATAATTTACAGACTAAGTGCAAGAGAAGATTCGGAGTCAAAGTGTCAACAATTAATTTGGTTCGAGGGAGCGTTGAGGGGTGAGAAGAGAGATAAGAGAGAGGGAGTAATAACAGAGGGACTGCCGGAGAGATAACCTAATCTATTGTCGGTAAATAGCTCACATGGTCAGAGAGCTGGCGCTACGACCTCCCTCTATCGGGGTATCTCTTGCCCCGCCACACCATCAGAGAGGACGCAGCGGAGAGCTCCAGCAGAGCAAGGGCTTTTATTAATGGGAAGGACCCTGCCCTAACTCGATCTGAGAACAATCAAAATGGAGCAGGAGATGGGAAGAGAGACGACAACGAGATTAGCCGGGTGGGATGCAGGCCTACCCTTTCTGCAAAATTGTATAAACACACACTCTTGGCCCTCGGGCTGAAAGCAACCCTTGACTACTGTACGGTTAATTTTTCCCAACTCCTTGCTTTCTCAAGCCTGACAGTAGGCTAAGGATATTAGCCTAAATTAAAGAGATTGAATCATACTGCGAAGTTCAAGTTAAAATTAAACGATCATGATTCCTGTGAGTAAGACACATATTTAATATTTAATTAAGAATATACAAATAAATTAACAAATAATTATGAAAACCTTATCATCTTTGAATTGAAAAAAACAACAAAAAAACAAGGAGTTCCAAGGGGCACTTAGTCTTCAATACAGTCTGCCATTTGATTAGTGAAGACAAACTTCGTTGGCCTCCAGAGTTCTATCAGACATTTTACAATAACGCCCTAAAAACTCACCAGAAGTAGCTTTAACATTTCAGTCTGCGTCACCAGAATAAGCATGGAAGAACTGAAAAGTATTACCGTATAGCAAGATCTTCCAGGCACTTACAAGGAGAAGGCGGACAGAAGTTCATTCAGGGAAATCGCTTAATTTCCTTACTGTTATACAATTTATCTCATAAAGGATGTTTATAACTAAATTTCACTATTTTTTTTTTGTTTTTCTTTATGCCAAGCTTTTATATTGCCAAAACTTTCATCTTTAATTAACTTAAGATGCAGAAAGGAATGATAATGCATTCCTAATGAATTCAAAGGTACTTCTTCAATAAAATATCCTGTTCCTCCAATTATGTATCAATAAAAAACATAAACTGAACGACTAGCGTGGCAGCATGGTAGTTCATGGGATCCGTTCGGTTCTCGCAATCCTGCCCCGTTCGAAGTAAGCTATTATCAATAAATATACAAGCTTTTCCTGTGCCATGGAAGTCTCCAATAGGATGGCAACCGTTAAATAGCCCCACCCTCCGTGACCGTAAGTGGTTGAAAGGGAGGCTTATATTTTATTTTAAAAAAAAAACCCTATTTGTAAGTCGCTAATGACAAACATTCAACGGACTCAAACAACTCTGACATTCCCACATTTCCATTAAAGCGGACGAAAGGGAATCACTAATCGCAGCAAGTGAGGTGTCAGGGTAGTGTCGAGCCCATTTCCTCTGGTGTTGTTCCAAATCAAGACTGGCTTGACCGGTCCGGACGTGCCACCTCACAGTGCGAAGCTCACAAAGCGGCTCCAGAAACAGACCATTAACACAGTTAATAGTTTAATTCACGAGAGAGATGGGGGCGGCGTTGGCAGGCCCCCCTGTACCCTGAAAGGGGAGAGCGCCCTTTGTCGAAGCTGTAACAAGTGGAAGCGGAGACCGACTCCAGAGAGCGGGGAAAACTTGACCACCGACCTCCGCTCTCCAGTTCCAGGCAGTTCTCCAGTTCCTGGAGCAGCTTAATGAGACCTAGTCTTGGAGCCGCCCTAGATTAATTAAATAGGAGGGGGAGAGGGAGTGGCCCTTCGACCCTTAGCTTTCGGACCTTTGTGGGCTGGATTACAGGAGGAAGTGGACGCTTCGTCTTGAGTAGATGAAAGGATGAGGACTTGAAGGCTGTCCTGAAATCTTAGATCCTAGAACAGTCTTGAGGTGTTCCATCTAAGATATAATAAGGATGAAACTTCCCATCAAAATATTTTAGAAAAGGGCAACAAGGATATTACCAACAATAACAAATTTACAGATATGGTGTTTAGCAACATAGGATTGGAGAAATAATTCAAAGTCACTTTGAGAGTCAATACCCATTTCTTATATTCCTATATGGGAAAACTTTGAAACATTCTCTAGCTCTTTATTTTATTACCATTAAATTCAGAAACTTTAATTTATGACATTCTTATCTTTCTTTATCGTATTACTCCTTCTCTTTTAATAAAGCGCTGGCACGTAAAGTAATTTTAATTTTATACTAAATGAGACATAGTTAAAAGGTTCATCCTGTCAAAATTAACAATATTCATTATTAATATGAATTCAATGCACTTAGTTAACAGACAATACTATATACTGGAACCAATTACTCCTAAATTGTTGAATCGGATTGTACATCCTTACAAAAAATCACACATCACTCCAAAGTAGTTATATATCTAATGTTGCTCAAAAAAAAAGTTTTCCTTATTTACTATTTCTATTGAGCTGTTCAACATATATTTCTTGGCTCGGAGAAAAGCTCATTTAATGGTTACTGGCGTAATTCACCTCGTACATTACGTTCGCCAATGTGAGGGGTGACCAGTCCCAGGGTGGCGGAGAACACAATCAAAACGGGATTTATAATAAGAGTTATAAGCATGTTTTGAGTGTGACTAAGACAATAAAAATATTACAACGCCGTAAATAAGGTTTACGACAGGGCGGCTGGGACTGGAACGGGGATGATTGAAACCATAAAGTGAGTGGGTGGGGGGAGGGGTGTCCGGCGACAGGGGCGTTGGGAGTTAACATTTATGTAGCTAGCCATATCGGATGATAACAGCGAGGAGCAGGGAGACGTCCTTTGTCTGATATTGGCCTCAGGGAGGGAATGAGCTCGCCTTGAGATAGGGGATTCCTCAAGTGGCCATACTAACCCCCCTTCTCTTTCATCTTTATATTTCGTCCTTCACCAGGTAAATCAAGAAGTAAGACGACAAACTACCATCCACATAGCAAATACACTTATAAAATAGTTATTTTTGCTACACAAACACATCTCTCTATGTAAATCAGACCTTCTTAGGCTTGCAGTGTAAAATTAAATTTGATCTTTAAACTAAAAGAACCAGAAAAAAAAAAAAGTAATTAACGAAAAGAATAAAAAGAGATTATAAAACAATTTTATAATATAATAAAAATCAAAATTTATCTATTTACCATTTCTTCTTCCGGGTTGGACCGTGTCAAGTTGTTGATGGGTGCCAAGCTTTCGCACATCATGTGATGGCTTCTTCAGGGCTGAATAGAGAATGAGAGCTGTAAATGAGAGATTGTATTGTAAAAGAAATAATCTTTTACAGCTCTCATTTTCTATTCAGCCCTGAAGAAGCCATCACATGATGTGCGAAAGCTTGGCACCTATCAACAACTTGACACGGTCCAACCCGGAAGAAGAAATGGTAAATACATCTGACGACCGACGTGAACAATATTCTTTATTGCTCATTGGCTTGACTTGATTTCAAATAGGATTTTTGTTTTGTCTTTTTGAAATGCAAGAGGTTATCCATATCATAACAAGAGGGCTATTCAAAGGCTAACTCTGTCGGGGGAAAGCTCGTTCGCGCTTCGGCAGCCAAGCGAGAGTCGGTCCTGTCAGAGAGCTAAAACTCCTGTTAGGGGTGGAAAAGGAACTGAAAGGGTTGCTGTGTAAAAACGTGATATTTCTGGTTAGCTATTACATATAAAACGGGAGCGTATTGTCGGCTGTTGTGTGTAGAGAGAGGGTTGTAAAATTAAAAGCAGTTGCGAGGCGGGCCCTATGACAGGCATTGTTGGGCACAAAGGCTCTGGCGTCCCTCTCCTGCGCCTGACACTACTTTGAGCCGCTCCAACACCCCGGTCAACCCTTATCACCTCACTATCACCACCCCTCCCCCCCCCCCACAATCGATTCCAAATGGTAAGCTCAGCGGAATTTTAATCAGCGGGCACATCCATATTCCTCGCATCCTCAAAGCAATTCGAAAAAAAGAAAAAGTCTCTTTCGGAGAAGCTGCGTAATCGAAGCATGTTCCTCTGAAGGTGGAATAATTAAACTTTCTTATTTTATAAAGAAGAATAAATGAGGAAATTTATTTTACAAATCGGATCGTACAATGAGCCGAACTAAAGATATCTCCAGACTGGAGAGAAAGAAGAAACGGGTGCAGCGCTTAACCATCGTCATAAGATATAGAAAATTACATTGTACACGTCGTACGTTGCATGACCTTTTATGTAAGTCCAATAAAAATGACGATATAAATTTTGGTTTTTGTCTAAACCCTCTTTCTTTTACCCATCCGATTCAAACCAGACATCAATTCATTCAAGGATTTCCAATGAAAAGCATTAATAAATAACTTGGTTTACATAAATATATTTTTTTTAAATAAGAGGATTCGCGTAACATTCGAAATTTTCATTCTCAAAAATCTTTATTATTATGATTTTTTTTTTTAAGATAATTTGTAATACCTTTTAAGATGAAAATTTTTGACTTTTTACACCTATTTTTTTTCTATACATTTTTTTAAACGCTAATAGTAACGAAGATATGAAGATTTTAAATTGTTGTCTTTCCCTAAGCCTTCTTTCATCCTGGACTTTCTTCAAGCAATAACGAAATCAGTTTGAAGAATATTTTCAGCATCTTCAACGATGAAGATCTGCTACTAAATTGTTGAATTACTGCGCCGGTCAAGTAAATTCAGCAGTGAAACAACATATTTGATAAATAATTCATAAGAGTCAATTATTAAACAATAATAAAAAATCAAGTCCCAATTTTTCCATGCGTTACACAATTAGAAATTATAAAGTGCCTTAAATTAGGCATGTTTTTGAACTACAGCAAGGGAAAAATCATAAAAATAAACGGCTAAAAAATATGATATAACGTTCCGTTATTTAAAAAAAAATAAGTCATTTCTGAACAACAAGTTTATTTGCATTTGAATTGATAATATCAAACTTTTACATAGGCAAAGCAACTCTAGTTATACCAATTACAGAAATATAAGAATTAATTAGACATCTAAAGATGAAATAAAAATCATTTAGCGTGACTTCAAGTGAATTTATTAAGTTACATAAGAGTTTTTTTTTTTTTTTTTTTTTTTTTTTTTTTTTTTTTTTTTTTTTTTTTTTT
>KZ806903.1:816322-878517 GCA_000696205.2 Oncopeltus fasciatus | reverse complement strand
ATATATATATAGAGAGAGAGAGAGAGAGAGAGAGAGAGAGAGAGAGAGTAATAGACTAACAATTTTTTCGTGATAAAAAAAATAAAAAGAATAATTCATGATAAATAGGGAAGAGCTATCCTTCACTTTTATTATGGTTCCTCTATATAAGGAATTCTCCATTCAACCCTGAAGAAGCCATCACACGATGTGCGAAAGCTTGCCACCTAAAAGCTCCAAGACACGGTTGAACCCGGAAGAAGTATTGGTAAAAAAGAGAAATGTTACTCAAGCGGGGCATAGTGAACTAAATAAAATACCTTCGGAATTTGAAGATATAATTGAAAACTATATATTCTTAATAGGGTTCATTTAGATAGCGGATGAAAACCTTAAAATTTCTTTTGATAATTTATTAATTTACCAGAATGATAAATAAGTTAGTTTCTAATTTCATACAACCCAAAACCATATTTCGTTCCATTTCAACAATTTACGCACTCATTATTTTTTTTTTAACAATAATTTAAAAAAAGTAATAATATTTAATAACAGTAGGGTTGGGGTGTTTTTAAAAAATTGTTGGGATTTATTCTAATTCATACAGACAAACATATAAAGGATAATGCTAATAGAACCAAATCTAAAGATTTAATCTTTTGGAATTGAACACGGCTACTTGTCAACATTTCAAAATTTCCAGGGGGTAGATGGTGGTTTCCGTAAGACAGTTCGAGCTGGAAATATTCTTTGTTTTACTGGTATTTATTACTTAAAATTTGGCCCAATCTCGTTGAATCATTTGGGAGGGGAGGGGATGCTAACTATTACTTTGATAAATAAATGCTCATGGTACAATGCCCTTTGATACATCACCGCTTACCAAGTATCTCTTCATTGCGTCCAAGTGCGACATAAAGGCGATTACACATAGAAAGCTACTAGCTATTTGCAAATGTCTTCACCATCGGCCCAAGAACCGTCCAGCAAGTTCTTATCTCCTGCCAGTTTACCGGGTGAGTCAGAGAGTAGCGGTCAGTTGCCCGGTGGAACACGATACTCCTCGGCCCCTCTGATGCACATTTATTGTTGTCCACTGTGTTCCATACTTATATTTGTCTTCACTTATCTCCTCCGCTGAGGTCAGTCTATTTGCCGACCTCATCCGTCACTCTTCCTCCGCCGTTGTAACTCGATAGCCCGCAGACAGATATCGATAGCCATTGTACTCCAGCCGGCTTGTTCCATTCCCCTAAACGTGAATGTGGGTTCGCCGGAACTCCAAGCAGTCTTGGACTTCATAAATGGATACGCAACGTTTCGATAGATAGAAGATTCCACAAGTACGAAGATATAGTGTACTGTGTAATTCATTTCTAAGACTTAAAAAAGAATCATTTAAAAATATAATTGGGGACACCGGCCTAGCTAAAGAAATTCAGGTAGAACTCTCAAGCTTTGAACAATCTTTGAAAAGTCTAAAATAAAAATAAAATAAAGATGTTTCCAGTATCGTGAGAATTTAGAATATATTGGTTACCTTCAGATAGTATTTAGATTTTTTATATGTCGAAATCATTTATGCTTGATGATATGAGGCAAAGAACAAATAATATTTTAAAGTTTTAAGTACAAATTTACTTAAATTTAAAGTTTTGTGTATTTAGCTAATATCATGTTATTAAAATTTCCAAATTTATTTAGATAACGTAAACGAAATTTATTACTAATTTATTTAAAGTATTGTTTACAGAGCATAGCAATTTTTTTTTTCTATTTTTCAAAAAGCTTGTTCCTTCCTCCGAAACAAAAACAAAACAACACCAACAAAAAGAAGCTTATAATTATCTTAAAAGAACCAATGCAAGTAATATCTAATTAAATTTAAATCCAGTATTGAATTTTATATTTTAAAATATTAATTATTAAGGGCCTTTTCCAGTTGTTTCGTTGTTGTCAAAAGCGATTCCAAAGGACAAAATTTATTATTTTTACACATACTACACTGACATTCAATTTATATGGAATGGTTTATTTTCCATTTAAATAATTTTCAGACCTACATACAGGTGAAAATCGAATTTTTTTTTCAAATTATATGACAGTATTGATGACATTGAATGACAGTAAAATTTACGTTTTACAACTATGTTATCAAAATGAATTATATAACTAAAATTCACAAAAAGTGGGAAAATCTCACTTAAAATTCTTGAACATATGACGGTACACTTTATCAGGGTTACTAATTTTAATTTATCATTTTAATTTATATTCATCCAATTGAATCATAATGTCAAAATAATTGGATTATTTAATTTATTAATTATTAAATAATATTTTTTTTTTTGGAATATAAAGGAACATGTATGCAAATGAAGACTATTTGATGAAAGTCCATTTAAAGTAGTAACTTGATGAGAACATCATATAGACATTAACAGTCAGCCATATGTCTCTCTAGAAGGATCGCATTTGGAAGACGTGTGCTAGGAATAGTCGGACTGGCCTTTGGGATGGCTCCTTAAAGGACAGTAGACAAAAGGGGCAGGAGTGGCGGTGACCTTTCCGGCAACCAATCCAAATGCCAAGACAGAAAACCAACCCCATGCCAGAGGGTTCGGGAAGGTATCACTGCCGGGGGGGTTGGGGGAGAGAGAGAGATAGCTAGAGACCGAACAGGAATACCCTAATTAATTTATGGTCGCTCTGACATTCTTGGAGCTCCTCGGGCGTGCAAGAAGGAAGAACCCAATCCCATTCAGCCATAAAACTCCTTATTATTCGCTCCTCTCTCTCTCTCGCTCACTCACTAAGGGAAATTAGCCATGAAACATAAGTCGCCAGACTCACCCCCGCCATCTACCCCCTCTCTGAAAACGCTAAAGTGGCTACGGCTTTGGAGTGGGGTGAAGGTGGTCGTTGTCGGGCCAGAAATTGAAGCTATAATTCATAATTAAAATTCTCGGATATACTGCCATCTCTCTCACTCTCTCTCGTTCTCTCGCTCAAAGGGAATTTTAGTTACGTCCCTTTTATTCTGACATTAAGTAGGGCTATTGTTTCCCTAAAATGGCCTCGCCTTCCCCCTACTCCTTCGTCCTTCCCCCACATTTCACCCTACAGCCTTTCGAATTTATGGCAAGAAAACTCTTAAAATTATTCTTCGATCTGTTCAAATAATTCATTGCATTCAATGGTATAAATGGTCTTAAATGGGCTCTATAAAGTCTATGTTAAATTAAAAATATTCTTTAATAAACCGTCAATGAGAAATTTTAAAATTTCGTAAAAATCTCAAGTGCCAATTTATAGTAAAACTCAGGGGTGAATGAGGTAAAAAAAAGTTGACACAACCCTATATGTAGATAAAATTGTTGTCACCAACAAACTCAAATGAAAGATAAATGATGATTGCCTTTGAATTAAAATTTTTTTTTCAATTATTGTATTAAGTATACATTAAAAAATGATTAAAAGTAGGCTCAAAATAATGTGCGATTATATTTACTAGCTTTTAATTATTTATTATTATCTCTATAATTAACTTTCCTATGGAGAAATAGAATAATGTATTCTTATTTTTAATACTATAATAATAGTAATGCTAATGTGTATTATACACTCACACACACACACAGTTTATTAAATTTAAAAAACAATATCGCTAAGAAAAGTCAACACTGAATACAAATTAAATTGCGGGTGAAACAAATGTAATTATAACAAAATTATAGTGCCTCATTAACAAGTACTATTAATGGAAGTTTATATATGGCAGAAGGCTGAAAGACTCCACCAGAAAGACATTATAATAAAATATATATGTTAGTTCAGAAATAAGATATCCGAAGTTTGTCATGTACTAATGGATGTAGTCATTTCCTTTGTTTGTCACCCGAAAGTAAATACATGTCACGTCACCAGGGGGACCATTAGGGTCTTTGTTTTTTCTCTTATATTTTTCTTCTTCCTTTCAGCAAGCTAATAATGAGATATTGGCCACCTCGAATTTCATATCAGCAGTTAATAATTAATTAATATAATAATACATTAGCACTCGCCTGATTGTTTCGGATAATTGTTTCGGATAGAAATATTGACTCAAGAGAAGTTTACACTAAACCATTTTTCGAAGTCATGATGTCAGATACATAAACAAAAAAAAACATAATTAGAAGATTGCGATTTATTAAATTTACTAAGCCGAAATTTTTACCACTCTTGAAATAAATTATAAATAAAACTGAAAAATATCTAATATCTAATGCCAGGAAGGCGAGCATCAAAGAATTTAAGTGCGATACGAATAATTTTTTTTTTTTTGGGGGTGGGGGTTTTGGCTTCAAATACCCTCAACATAGAGTAATATACTAATAATACATCAAATATTAATTACAAATATATAATATAAAAAGAGCTTACCTCTCATTTTCTGTTCATCGAGAAGTTGACGTTCTAAACTGTCTTTGACTTCTCTTTCTCTCAAAACGTCCATTTTCAGTTCAGCTGCAACAACAAAATGAGAATATAAATTCAATTCATATTTTTAAAAAAACTATCTGAATGAATTCTTTAATATTAATCTAAAATATTTTAGATATATGAGATTAAAACAGCCTAATCTTTTTGAAGAAACAAATGGTATATAGTTTAATTTATTATATATTATTCATGCAATTTAAGGAAATTTAATAATAGAAAATAAATAAATGTCAAGGACAAAGATTTAATTAATTTGGAATATTTACACACACAGTTAAAACTGTTTAAGCACTAGGAATGGAATCTATTTTCGCGTCATTAAAATATTGCCCCTACTGATTTCTTTCCACACGCATTATGTATAAAGTTTCATGGCATCATATTAAAATTTCACTGAGTAAAAACAAAGTCATTAAAAGCAATAATAAAACAAATAGATATAAAAGTATCAGGCACATGACAATTCACTACCAGTTAAGTGCCTAATGAATACTAACCCGCAATATAGTTTGACAGGTTCTGCCTAACCGGACCCCGTTCTATCAACATTCAGGGTAAGAAATATTAAGACTGTAACTATTTACTCATATTACTCATTTTAAATATTGGATAATTTCAAACTTCATTATCAATTTTATTTCCATACATTAATCTTTTTAAAAAAATAAAAGAACGGTTAATTTTTAGAATTCGTTTTAATGCCTCTAGCGACTTAGAAAAGAGGTCGAACAAGAATGATTCGAATTAATTTTTTTAAGTAATTAATTACTGTAAATTCTTTTACTTCAGTGTAAGATAAATTTTGAAATATCATATTTTAACTTGAATGGAATCTATTACATGGAATCTATTTGCACAATTCTTCTGTTATCAATAAAGAGTTATATCATAAACTATATTATATAAAATATGCATAATTGCAGATTTTTTAAAAATTTAATATGCTCTTATTATTACGCATAATAAAACTTAGTACACATAATGATATGATTTCTGTCTAACTTAGGTAGAAAAAAAATATTTAGAGCTCATTAATATGTCTGAACTTCCCTGAATCAAAAACATTCATTAAAACCTTAGAACTTTTTGAGACCAAATTTTGACATCAGTTTGTCATATTTGTCTCACATTTGACATCAAAGTCATACAACAACTTTGTACATATCATACCTTCTATTATCCGTCTTCATTGGTTTCTGAAAACCATGAATTTGAAGATGGTTTGCAGGAACCAATGAAGACGGATAATAGAAGGTATGATAGTTCTATATTAATTGGTAGTTAAAATAACCTTTTAGGTTATTTAACTTTGTATATGTTAAAGATCAGCAGAGTACAAAATATTTTCACTCTTCCGAAATTTATGTATATTTATTTAAGATATTTTCATTTAGTTATTATATATATATACATTATTTTAATAATATAATAAATCATCCAAAATAGTAATTGTGAATAAATTTTAGTAGTCTTCATGAATTTAATAGAGGATTATTTGGTTAAGATATCCAGAAGTCACTGGTAAGCCTATTTGTTCCAGAACTAGGAAAATAAAGTCTCTCAGAGATAAATTTAGGAAGATCATGGCCTTCTGTATATTCAAAGGCCCACAAAATTGTAAACCTCATAAAAATCTTTGTTTACTGAGATTCAGGCACTCATAAAGCATACTTGTTGGAGGTTATTGCTGGTAACTGGTTCAGTTCTTTGGATAAAGTGAGTTAAATATTTGTTTCTTTGCCAAGATAAATACAAAGTAGCATTGAAACCATTTAAAAGTAGACGAAATATTTTGATTCTTGAATTATTGACAAACAAATACCTCGCTTGTTACACTGTAGGTTTTTATTATTTTGATGACTTTGGTACGCAACAAATCTCCTTTTATACTCTAGAATATTTTATATTAAAAATATTAATAATTCAGTCATTTTAAGGATTAAAAAGCAGTGTAATTAAAATAAATTTAACAAAAGCCCACGATAGTAAAAAGTTGCAAGTAAAAGTCATTGTTAGTTGTATTGAGTTATAAGATTTTTGCAATTAATATTGTATATTCTTTTTATCTTTATTTCTTTTTTGTATATTTTTTATTAAATGTTGATATGGTAACAGTTAGCTTTCTAATATCTAAAAAATTCCCGAAAAAATAAATGCCTATAGGACAAGATACTAAAAGGTCAAATGTTTACATTAAATATTTTATAAAGGAAATCTGTGTACTTATCTTATTTAATCCTTTATTACTCANATATATATTATAGAAAGATTATAAGAAAATAGCTCAAGTCCTTCACTTTTCTCTTTAGCCCTAGTTTATTAAACATTTGGTTCAAATAAACAAATTATTGCCACTTCATATAAATGAAACACAAAAAAATTTAAAATATATGTTCGCGTCATATCCTTCATCATTTTCCAGAGAAATCAAATTTTCGGCCTTAATATGTCTAGCACCCAACCTTGTAAAAAAGCAAACTTTGTAAACCTTGTGAAAAAAAGCTAATTTCTCCACTTATAACGTTACTGATCATTGACATTTTATCAAAAATTAGATTTAGTTAATTTAATACGATTCCTACCATTCTGACGCCATTTAAATTACTTATTATTCATCAAGGAGTTTTTGAATTTGTTTGGTGCATCACGTCCATTATTCACCATTAATTCAATATTTGGTGCCCAAAAATTTCATTATCACAACTAGACCAATCTTAAATATTCTACATTTTTATAAAGATATAAAAACAATAAATACATAAAAAATTATAAATTGGTCATATTTATCATAGTCCATCTGTGATTGTGAAAATATATTTGTAAGGTTGTTGCCTTAAAATCTTGCCCAAAATATAAAAAAAAAAAAAAAATATGGCATCGGAGGGAGAATATCTTTTTCATTTTTTATTCTTGAATCTACATTTAAATACCAGTTTGGGGAAAAATAAAATGATCAAATAAGCAACCTGTTAAACGTTAAATAATACATATAAAGACAGATTCTCTCTTTAGAAGGTAAATATTTAAAAAATGTCAAATGTAAAGCAAGATAAAAAAAATTATTTATTATCTTTAACCTTTTTTTTAATGCTATTTAAAACCTGCGATGAAAAAAAATATAAATATTTTTCCAATGTCACATTTATATAGATATACTTCTGGTCTGGGATGACTATCATGTTGATGGTCCAGAAGGATAGCCAAGGATGACAATATGACGATGTTTGGCGACTACTGCCCAGGTGCCCAAGCTGGAGAGTATAGAAAACACCATGTCCACGAAGGTGAAGGGTCAGCTGGGGCATATCCTAACTGCATTACCATCTTCCTCGGTGCTCTCCCTTCGGGGGTGCCGTCATCTCCTTCAGGATTAATATTTGCATAGTCCTCTCCCCCTTCCTTGTCAAAACACTCCCGGGCGATTTTCTTTTAATTCGGCCACTCTCGCCTGGGTCATGTTGACACAGACTGTATTAGATTCGGCTCTCTCTCCAATTTCATCTCCGTCTCAGCCGTTGGGGCACGCGTCTCCGAGGTGTCGCAGAGGAATCTTTCCATTTCGTACGCGTCATCTCTTCCATCTCTCAGCCCCCACCCCCTTGTTTTTTTATAATTTGCTCGAGTCGACTTTTCCCTAAGCGCATAATGCCTAAGTCGATCTCATCCGCAGGCGTCTCTCCCGCAAGTGAAGAAGAGAATAAGGTGAGTTACCCCCCTTGAAAATGACAATTTGAAATGTCTCTCATTTATATTTTTATATTTCTGGATAATATATCCATAACGGTTTGTATAGCTGCAAGGGCATTGCATTACACACCCTGATCTATCTAAAATGCTTATCATTAATTGATTTAAAAGTAGAAATTTTAAGAAATGTTCTATTTATACCCAACACAGTAAAATTCTATAATCATAATCTAATACTGGTATTATGAATATCCTACTTATCAGATTATAAAATATTTGCATTAAAAAATCACAACATTAATACAAAAAACTAGGAGTGGTATCGATGGGCCTCTTCTCCCTGCACAAAGATGTTCACTTATTTATTTTATTATTAGTTTTAGTTTTTTTTCCATTGTTATTTCTTTATGTTATCAAATTACAAGTTGTGAATAACAGAATGTAATAAGAAAGATTTATTAATTTAAAAAAAAATGTAATCATAAAGGAAAACATTAAATAAACCTGACGTAACATTTTAATAATCAGAATTCCATCTTCCTTCCTTTATCATCCATTGCTGTACGTAAAAGGCATTAATGACCCTAGTGGTTGGGATAACTNACATATAATATATATAATATATAAATAATACACAACGAAGTAAATACACAGCAATGTATAACACAATTCCATCAGGTCACCTTCTTCCTGGGTTGGCCAGAGCCGATGAGTCATGCACAGAATAATCTCATTACAAGAACTCTATTATTCATTGGACAGAACGGTATATCAATAGGTATTGACCTGGAAAAAATTAATGGCGGGCTAGAACAATGTAACTGGGTTTGTAGATCAAAAACCATTTTTCTTTTAGATCAATGAGACTTATAGAGCTTTTTGTCTTTTGGATTAGTCACAATATTCCTTCCTCATTACTCACAACTAGTTTATATGTGCTTCAATAATTGATTATATATAATTTTGAAACTATTTTTGTCAAAATGAAACTACAATAGATTCTAGAGTTCAATTATATTTCATATCATATAATTATTCTGAGCATCCATTTAAAAAAAAAGAAAATAAGTTTACTTATTTTAATGTCTCCATCCCAAAGTCTCACTGGCCAATATTAGATGAGATATAGACAAAGATAGCTTTAAATCGATCAATACAGATTAAGTATAGTAATAGAAGGCGATATATCTGTTTATTACTATTGATATATAATTACGATATATAATGACACAAGCTAGTGTATATATTGATATATAGATGTTCAAGGACTAAATTTTGAGCTTTGTAAATCAAGTGAAATTAAAATATTTAAAAAAGAAGTTTGCATTATAAACTTAAATGATAAGCGTTAAAAGTCATAAAATATATTATTGATTTTATAATTACTAATTAACGAGGATATTGTAAAAAAAATTTTTGATACTATATATATATATAATNTTTTTTATTCTGTTCCCTCTCATTAATTGTTTGAAATTTACGTGGGATGAAATACCACAACCAAATAAAATATTTATAAAGATGGAGAAGAATGAGTCGCAAACTCGCAAGAAGACACTGGAAGACAACCTCTTTTTTTGTTATTCTCATATTTATTACAGCAATACAGTATATTCCTCAAATAAACACAGTATATAAATCAATATTAAAGGTATTTGAATATTTAAAAAAAATAAACTAAAACAAGCTAAGGATTGCATTTTAAATAATTACTTTCTCCCATAACACAATACTAGGCATTAGAAAAAAGTAAATGTCATAATATTTGTTTTAGAATGGCCATTGTAACTTCAAACTGGTCGACTGTTAGTGGTTGAATCTGTGACCACAAAACGATATCGCCACAACCAGCGGCTTAAATTAAGAATAAGCGACAGCTGAGCTCGTTCACAAACGAGAAGACGCCCTCTAACACCGCCTGCGATTACTAACGAATGAGGCAATCAAACTAAAACAATACCCACTCGCCACAATGGGGAAGGAGTGACGCGAGTTCGAATCCGACCCTTGTTTGAGCTTATTTAATTAATGCCACACTCATACGGGAGAGTCGCCAACTACTATGCCATAGAGATATGTAGGAAGATAAACAGCGCTTTGACTAATGCAGTCCAGCCACAGAGGTAGGTGGAACTTGTACGGGTCATATTTACATTCTCTGTGGACTACAACCATTTTCCCCGGGAAATCCGAATGCGAATACAACGAACTGGTAACTATTTTGTCACTGGGCTTCATTATTAATTCCCGGCCTTTATAAATTCAAAATTTCTCCTTTATTAGTCTCTATTGTTGCACCTGAATAACAACAAACAAAACGAACAATCATTTAAAACGCGTTATGCATGTGTAACATTTCATTCTCAGGTGCTCTCTCGGTTGTTTCGATAATGGTATTAAAACAATAGCTATTTCAGACAAAACCTCAAAATGAATTGCGAATTCTGCTCTCTGTAAAAATTGAAAAACATTTTTCTGTGTACTCCAGTTTGCTAAAAAGAATCATTACTAAATTCAAATTAAGAAATTTTAAAGATTTTTATTTTTTAATAAAAAAACCATCGTAGTTTTCAAAAATATTTCAGTTATAAACGGCCATGTCAGTGCAATAAAACAAAGAACATCAAAACCTTCAAAATATCGTAAAGGATCGTAAAGGTATTTTAAGTGTAATAATGAGTTAAATTTTTATTATTGAAATCACAGCGAATCACACATTTCTTAAAATTAATTTAATTTATTTTCTTTGATAGTTTTATTATTATTTTTAATTAACTTTTCAGTAAAAAGTGATTATAAATATCACTGCCACCAAGATCTCAGGTAGCAAACCATAGATAGCAGCCATATACATCGCATCAAAAGGAAAGTAAACAATTTAAAAAGGAGAATTTGTTGACCATAGATATTATTCTAAGATGATTTTAGTGTAGGTTCGATCTCTCTCATCTTCATGATAGGTTGGTGTGGCAAATTACTGCTTTAATGATATTTCAATTTTTTTCTTGTCAATAAGCTGTTTGTTTGATGTTTTTTTTTTCAAATTAGTTCTTTTTTAAATTGTTTTTCATAAACTTTAAATTTTCTTACATAGCTTTCTACATTTATACTCTTGATATCACATTATATTATTGCAATTCTCTATTATACTAATTTCAATTATTATTGTATTCTCATGACATTGTATTTCTACAGCCCTGAAGATGGCTTACAATGTAAGCCGAAAGGTTGGCAGATAATCCTTTATTAAAAAATACATTTTTTAAATTTGTGTTTTTTGGATCTACCTTGACTGAACCCCAACTAAAATCATCTTAGAATAAACAATTTAAAATATTTTGTTCTAATCAACAAAACATATGAATAGTTAATTAAAGAAAAAGTTGAACCAAAATTAAAGAATGAAATTAAAAAAAAAAAAAGTTTTAGTTTTTTTAAAAATAGGAAATTTATAGAAGATTGTTGTCTCTAGTAAGAATGGAAGAGAGATAGGATTTCGACTTGAGATAGTCTGCTCTTAGCTGGATCAATTTCTATTAATTGGAGCTATAGTGTGGGGGGAGGGGAGCCCGAAATGTTCGGCAGAGAGAGAGAGAGAGATGAGAAGAGAGCAGTGGTAGTGGGATATGGTGAGAGGGGAGGGAGGGGGTAAATTCAATAACGACAGGCTGAATAATTCTGTTATCGCGAGACCTAATGGTCGGATGGTTGTACTCCACGTGGCACGGTCGGCAACGTCTTGCGTCTTAGGATTATCTGGATTCCTTGATGATATCCGGATTATCACACGTTTTTATTTCATTCAAAAAATGTTACACCAAACGTTAGTATCACATAATCAGCCAGATGACGTCCTCATATCTAGTGAATCACAATCGGACCTTTTCGACAATTTTGTTCGAGTCATTGGGAAATTTTCTCGCTTCTTAAGCAGATTAAGAATGATTGTATTTAGTTAATGAAAATTTAACTTGGCTTGAACAGCTCGTTTATGATTTTTTTTTTAAAAACTGCCATCACGGAAGCCACGTGTGCCATACTTCAAGTAGTTAAAACACTAAACACTACTTCAAGTTCAGAGTCACTCCTATTGGATACGATCTCTGTTTTAAAGTATATAGAGATGATGCATCAGTCACGCGAATGTTTTTTCTAAGCTTGGTACTGAAGATTCTCGTTCCTCCTTTCAAGGCTTTCATCGAGAAATTAAGTTCCGCCGGTAGTTAAAAGAGATTAACATGTAAGTTGAAGTACATGTAATAAAAAAGTGCTGAAAATACATGGCGTAGTATATATAATGCCATGCATCTCTTATGAGATATATCATTAAACTGAAGCTAAAAATAATAATACTATAATTAGTGATAAATGCACTGAAACTAGGAAATATAAGTACAGAACATGAAACTTTACCTAAAGTTTGTGAAACCGACTCTTTCTGAACTCGAACCATCTCTCCAAGGATACGCTAGCAGGACTTAAGAGGAATATATTCGCCCTTAATAGTTACCAGAGAATTTTTCCACATTTAGAGATACAAGGTATGCAAGTTTAAAATGTAGTTTATTTCTTAAAATATATACACAGTAATTTAAAAAAAAAGTATAATATATTTTATTCAAAGTACTGGCCCTCGCTTTTGTCCATCTCTCGGGCAATATATGGATACCATTCCAAAAGAATGCTTCATCTTTATTTGAAATCCATTCATCGAGCCATTTTCGTACGTTTTCGAAATTGTTGAAGTGTTGCTCCGCCAATGAGTGTCCCATCGATGAGAAGAGGTGATAATCAGAAGGCGCCAGGTCAGGTGAATACGGCGGGTGGGGTAGGAGTTCCCAACCAAGCGAAGAAATCGTTTCCTTAGTCAATCTGGCTGAATGTGCAGGAGCGTTATCATGCTGAAGAATGACTTTGGCGTGCCTGTGAACCCATTCTGGGCGTTTTTCGATCAATGCGTGACTCAAATTGATCATTTGTTGTCGGTAGCGCTCGGTATAGACTGTTTCGCCGGGCTTGAGAAGCTCGTTGTCGATTTGGTCGATTTTCTCGTTTTTGTTCAGTAACATCAAAATCACCACGTTTGAAACGTTGAAACCAACGTTCACATGTCTTGACGGTTGGAGCAAGATCGCCATAAGTCTCAACAAAAATTCGATGACATTCAGATGCCTTTTTCTTTTGATTAAATAAGAAAATCATGACATGCCGCAAATGCTCTTTATTTGGCTTAAAATTAGACATTTTTAACACCAAAGAAAGGTATGATACTTCCACGTAAACGACTTAAAAACAACTGACTTTTGTAAACAAATGACTAACAAACAAAATAGCGTTTAGAGATAAGCAAATCCTTCAATAGGCTAAGAGCGCATTCTATTGGAATTAAAACGACATTTTAAACTTGCATACCTGGTAGTGTACAAGGGACCCAGAGCAGATAATCAGCAGGTAAGTCGCACGGTATATTTACATGTAAATAAATTTTATATTAAATGAAAAAACAAAACACCATAGCCTATTGTTAATTACAAATTTTGTTGTAGATTAGAGCGAATTCCATTGGGGCACACCATAAGTTATTGTTACTTCAGAATTTTCTTTAATTGTCTGGAAACTATGTAATTTCGACACCCAATTGACTTGGCTACTTTAAATGATTTAAAGGTACAACTATAAATTTATTATTTGAGACAAATGGCGCGTCGGTCTTCGACACAAGACCTAGCCAAGGAGGACAAAAAGTTTAGGAATTGTTGTGGTGAAGAGAGTCAGGGCTTGATATGCCTTCTTTGGCCACAGCTAAACATATCACACGCTCAGCAGACGGGAAAAGTAACTGAACTTGGGGGAGGAAATGTAAATATTGGGTAAATATCGTCAGTCACCTAAGGCATGCTTCAAGTCCTTTGACATGCATTCACAGATTGAGGCTAAAAGTGAATTTTCCCTCAAATATAACTATCCTTCATAGATTTTTTAAAATGTATTTAATAGATAATTTTCCCAGGGGTTTTAGATAGTAAATGCCACTTGCATCTTCTATGTGCTCAAACATTTGATGGCCGTAAAATCCCGGCGTAAGAGGGTTATTCAAAAAAGCCTAAAATAATCTTGAACCACGGTCTAAAGCATAAAACAGGGCATACACAGAAGAAGGAGGACCAATAAAAGTTCAATTCCGAATTGTAATGTAAGCAAAGGGTACAAGATCATCTACTAGCTTTGTTTGTGCTGACTTGCGACAGTACATTTATTTTATATTTCCTGTAAATGGGCGTAATAATCTAAGGGTTGATCGCCCCTAAACCCGATCCTACCTACTCAAGCAATAGTTATACTGAAGGGCGTAATAATCTAAGGGTTGATCGCCCCTAAACCCGATCCTGCCTACCTATTTCCTGTAAATTTTTAAATGTAGAAATAGTAACCTTTCTTTAATGTTTCCTGTAAATTTGTAATATATAGAAACAGTAACCTTTCTTTAATGTACCCATAATTAAATCTAATGTCGACTAGGGCAGTTTGTTGGCAATTTTTGAAGAGTGACTCACTCAATGAAATTTAATTTTTGAGGTTTAGCTATTCCTATATATTTTCAAAGGTATTTATGAATTTCATGAGTGTAACTCATAAATTTGTGATTATGTGTTTGCATGAGTGTGTGTTAGAGAGATAAATTGCCGTATCTTCATTATTATTAGTGAAACGAAAAAAATATCAAACAATATGATAATTGAGTAAAATTTATTTTCTAAACTAATTTTACGAAAAGCTCATTTTAAGAAAAATATTTTAAAATTAAACTTCTAGGTTTTGGCTGAACAGTATTTTAAATATAAAAACCAAAGACATTATTCAGGCATTCGGTTGGAAGCGTCTTTTGCATTTTTTGCTATAATTGAATAATGGGGCAGGGGTGGATATACATTTATAATCTAATGTTTCGTAATTTCTTGAGTTTTAAAATTTTTTTTAGAATATAACAGGCTTGGAAGGTAATGAGGACTTTTGAGCATTTTCCTATTTTCTTTCAGTGAGACCATCTTCATTGCTTTCTCCAGATCTGTCATTTACTCTTATTTAAGTAAATCTTGAGCAGTTAACGCTGCTTACGCTGCAAATCAGGGATTTCAACTCAGTTCTGCCATCCAGGAATAAGCGCGCCCTAGGCAAGGTCAGGCGTCCTCTAGCGGGGAAGGGAAAGTCTACTGGAGGAGAGAGAGAGAGATAAGGAGGCCGAGCACTAGATGGGAGGATATTCAAATGCAAGGACAACACCCGGGTAGTACGGGCTCCAGAGAGCGCTGTTTGCTTTGATTACGGAAGGCTGTGGAAACAGATTGCCTCCTGTAGGAGTCGCTAAGGGCCTAATTGGAACAAGAGCTCTCTCTCTTGGGGATCGGCCTCTAATCCTCGCTGTCCTATAATCCTCTGCCACTTCCTTCCAACAGCTGAGTGCCAACAGCTCTTGGTCGCTTCTAACAGTCTCATTGATGGCCTCCATCAAATATACATCTTTCAATACATTTCAGTCAAACGAATCACGTTGGAAACATTTAGATTTGAAAAGTTTACTCAAACCATGATATACATGAATACATTAATAGCAGAAAGAGATTTGGTTTTCATCAAAACGACATAAAAACCTTTAAATTTAATTTCTAACATATGCTCAACTAAGTTTTAAAAACACAACTAATTTATTTCAGAGCATAAGAGGACTGGGTAGACCACTTTCACAACTCAATTTTATAATCTCGAATTCGAATTATCTTTTTTGCTTAGCAACTACAAATAAATTTGCTATAAAAGCCTGTATTGTGTCAAAACAAACAAATCACATTCTTGGTCTCATGACTTAATATTTAAGGCTGTTTCCATCTAATTCAGAAAACTATGCCACAAAACTTGAATGCAAACATTCAAACATCTCTTTAATTTTTCATAAATTATAGTGATCTGAGAGTACAAAATGCACATTAGTTATGGTGGCTTGCAATATTCTTTTCATCATTGATGTCATTCTTAAGAAACTTAAGAAAAAATTGCCAATTACTTATGAATGAGTTTGCAGGTACCTAGTTTATAACCATAATTACTATAGGAAAGAGTAATGTTATTTAAAAAATATTCAAATAATTATCCCTGTGTGCTCAAGGCGATAAGAAAACTACACTTTGTCTTAAGGAGACTATTAGTGGAGAATGAAGCCCAAGTCCGAGGCGTGAGAATACCCGAAGGAGGACCCCGCCGCCATCCCAAAGTTCAACAAAGCCGACCACTTAAGAGCTAATCCTCTTTGGCTAGATCCTGGAAGGAGGGGGGAAGAAGAGGTCCTTAGTCCTTTGGGCTGGAGGCGGTGAAAACGAGAGAGAGAGAGAGAGGGAACCCGAAATAATTCAGAGAGACATAACTTCATGGCGGCGTTCTCCCAACGGTTGTCTCACTCTCTCACGACTGCTAAAACATTCAGGAGGTCCATATTGTCTCTCTGGCTGGCGAGTCCTTCCGCCGAAGATGGTGCCCGGGAGGCTCTGGGGCTTATGAGGTTCACTGCCTCGGATTACCAGCTGGGTTATTGTCCGCTCTATAAGAGCCAAGGCCGCCCCCAATCTACCACCCCCAGCAGAGACATCTTAGGATATTTAATATCTTATCAAGGACTCCCCTCGGGATTCCAACCCTGAACCCCAGAATGAAATTGGCACTGTTCCGAGCTCAGCTGTTTCTCGAGGGGTGAGATGGTCTCTAAGAGGTGTAATTATTTTCTTCAATGACCCCAATTCAGGAAACTCATTCAAAGTTAAACAGCACAATTAGAAAATTTTACTACAGAGATTAAAACAAGAAATGAACTTTTTTTTAGTTCTCAAGAGTTATCTGTAAACTTTTTACCAACATTAAATTACTAAAAGAAAATATTATGAAAATAACTGTATTTTTCGATAAAATTAGTTTTAAACCAAACAATTTATTATGTAAATCAAGTGAACTCAAAAACTATACTTCTTTATAGAATGTAAGCCTTAATAACTATTCAAAATATTGTTAATTTCTTATCAATACTAAACAATAAAAAAAAATTCCCAAATTAACTGTTGTGAGTTAAAAAAATGAATATTATTGTTATACAATAAATGCAAGGGAATAGAATAGAAAAATCTTACTACCTCAGCCGGGTTTTGAACCGGAAAAGCCCCGAGCTGAGGTAGTAAGATTTTTCTATTCTATTCCCTTGTATTTTCCTTTCTATTCTCTATTCTATTGTATAAAATTAATGTGGAATTAAATACAACAACTAATATCAATATTTAAAAAAGAAAAATAATATTGAGTTATTGATAGTTTCATAGAGCTGAGGAACGTTTATTTTCGTGTTTATTTTCCCATCTCTAAGAGATCATAAAGCTTGCAAAAAATATTAAGATTGAAAATAAAAAAAAAGGCTTCGCACGAGGAGCAATTGCAGAAACGCCTGGAAGATAAATGAGAGAAAGTAAGGCAAAATGATGGCTTAATGGCGAGTGTGCAGAAGGTAGCATGGACATATCCGTGGGAAAATTGAGATTTGAGCAATCAGTACCACTAAGGTATTCCAACCATGAATAATTCAAGGCAATCTAAATTGAATGGCTCGTTCTTCAATCGCAGGCGCGGGTGAATCAGAGAGATTACCTAATTGCTTCTCGATTAAGAGCTCTGTTCCCGATTGGCTTCCAACGCCCACACTGAGTTTTTCCACTCGCCGAGAGACTACCCTTCAGAAGAAGAGGAAATCTCGGAGAGGAAATGGCTTCTTGGGCCAATGGTTGATTGTCCATAAGTGGAAAAACATTTTTATTATTAATAACCAGCTGGAAGAAATTTAGATGACTCAACTGGTACAAGTGAATCGGTATAAGTGTATCGATATTAACTATAGTTAGACGAAAGACCATTGGACAAATATCTTAATGGTTGACGATTTGTTTTAACATATATATTTTGCAACATATATAGGAAATTCAAGAGTCTATTAGTACGAGATTCAAAGAAATACAGAATTAAAAATCTTTAGAATCAGTATTATTTTTAATGTTTGAAAAATATTTAAATTAATTCAAAACTGTTTTAAAAATAAAAGATAACAAAAAAATTAAAAGAAAATTTAAACGGAGAGTTTTGACTGTAGAGATTATCAGTAGATGTTTTTGTTGGGGTTCGGTCAAGGTTAATCCAAAAATATGATTTAAAAAATTTGAATTTTTTATTATCTCCTGACGTTTCGGATATAATATTATTGGCAATTAAAGCTATTCATTTTTTTTTACAACAGAAAATAATAAATTAAGGGTGCACAATAAAAAGTTTTCAGTGCCGTATCCAGTTAATTACTTTCAGACATTATTTTGGAGAATTCATAAGGTTAAATGAAATCGCCTCTGGGTTAACTATTTTTCAAGAAACAGATTTAGGTAGTTAAATTTCGTCCCTCTTTACTTATGACGACAGGAGCCCTGTAGTCCGCAGTAAGAAACGATGGAGAAGAATAAATAATGTCCTGGTAGCACAACTGGTAAATGCACCGGCCCGGATAGCAGGAGATCCAGGTTCGAGTCCTGGCTGGGACAGATAGATTTTTTATTCTGTTCCCTCTCATTAATTGTTTGAAATTTACGTGGGATGAAATACCACAACCAAATAAAATATTTATAAAGATGGAGAAGAATGAGTCGCAAACTCGCAAGAAGACACTGGAAGACAACCTCTTTTTTTGTTATTCTCATATTTATTACAGCAATACAGTATATTCCTCAAATAAACACAGTATATAAATCAATATTAAAGGTATTTGAATATTTAAAAAAAATAAACTAAAACAAGCTAAGGATTGCATTTTAAATAATTACTTTCTCCCATAACACAATACTAGGCATTAGAAAAAAGTAAATGTCATAATATTTGTTTTAGAATGGCCATTGTAACTTCAAACTGGTCGACTGTTAGTGGTTGAATCTGTGACCACAAAACGATATCGCCACAACCAGCGGCTTAAATTAAGAATAAGCGACAGCTGAGCTCGTTCACAAACGAGAAGACGCCCTCTAACACCGCCTGCGATTACTAACGAATGAGGCAATCAAACTAAAACAATACCCACTCGCCACAATGGGGAAGGAGTGACGCGAGTTCGAATCCGACCCTTGTTTGAGCTTATTTAATTAATGCCACACTCATACGGGAGAGTCGCCAACTACTATGCCATAGAGATATGTAGGAAGATAAACAGCGCTTTGACTAATGCAGTCCAGCCACAGAGGTAGGTGGAACTTGTACGGGTCATATTTACATTCTCTGTGGACTACAACCATTTTCCCCGGGAAATCCGAATGCGAATACAACGAACTGGTAACTATTTTGTCACTGGGCTTCATTATTAATTCCCGGCCTTTATAAATTCAAAATTTCTCCTTTATTAGTCTCTATTGTTGCACCTGAATAACAACAAACAAAACGAACAATCATTTAAAACGCGTTATGCATGTGTAACATTTCATTCTCAGGTGCTCTCTCGGTTGTTTCGATAATGGTATTAAAACAATAGCTATTTCAGACAAAACCTCAAAATGAATTGCGAATTCTGCTCTCTGTAAAAATTGAAAAACATTTTTCTGTGTACTCCAGTTTGCTAAAAAGAATCATTACTAAATTCAAATTAAGAAATTTTAAAGATTTTTATTTTTTAATAAAAAAACCATCGTAGTTTTCAAAAATATTTCAGTTATAAACGGCCATGTCAGTGCAATAAAACAAAGAACATCAAAACCTTCAAAATATCGTAAAGGATCGTAAAGGTATTTTAAGTGTAATAATGAGTTAAATTTTTATTATTGAAATCACAGCGAATCACACATTTCTTAAAATTAATTTAATTTATTTTCTTTGATAGTTTTATTATTATTTTTAATTAACTTTTCAGTAAAAAGTGATTATAAATATCACTGCCACCAAGATCTCAGGTAGCAAACCATAGATAGCAGCCATATACATCGCATCAAAAGGAAAGTAAACAATTTAAAAAGGAGAATTTGTTGACCATAGATATTATTCTAAGATGATTTTAGTGTAGGTTCGATCTCTCTCATCTTCATGATAGGTTGGTGTGGCAAATTACTGCTTTAATGATATTTCAATTTTTTTCTTGTCAATAAGCTGTTTGTTTGATGTTTTTTTTTTCAAATTAGTTCTTTTTTAAATTGTTTTTCATAAACTTTAAATTTTCTTACATAGCTTTCTACATTTATACTCTTGATATCACATTATATTATTGCAATTCTCTATTATACTAATTTCAATTATTATTGTATTCTCATGACATTGTATTTCTACAGCCCTGAAGATGGCTTACAATGTAAGCCGAAACGTTGGCAGATAATCCTTTATTAAAAAATACATTTTTTAAATTTGTGTTTTTTGGATCTACCTTGACTGAACCCCAACTAAAATCATCTTAGAATAAACAATTTAAAATATTTTGTTCTAATCAACAAAACATATGAATAGTTAATTAAAGAAAAAGTTGAACCAAAATTAAAGAATGAAATTAAAAAAAAAAAAAGTTTTAGTTTTTTTAAAAATAGGAAATTTATAGAAGATTGTTGTCTCTAGTAAGAATGGAAGAGAGATAGGATTTCGACTTGAGATAGTCTGCTCTTAGCTGGATCAATTTCTATTAATTGGAGCTATAGTGTGGGGGGAGGGGAGCCCGAAATGTTCGGCAGAGAGAGAGAGAGAGATGAGAAGAGAGCAGTGGTAGTGGGATATGGTGAGAGGGGAGGGAGGGGGTAAATTCAATAACGACAGGCTGAATAATTCTGTTATCGCGAGACCTAATGGTCGGATGGTTGTACTCCACGTGGCACGGTCGGCAACGTCTTGCGTCTTAGGATTATCTGGATTCCTTGATGATATCCGGATTATCACACGTTTTTATTTCATTCAAAAAATGTTACACCAAACGTTAGTATCACATAATCAGCCAGATGACGTCCTCATATCTAGTGAATCACAATCGGACCTTTTCGACAATTTTGTTCGAGTCATTGGGAAATTTTCTCGCTTCTTAAGCAGATTAAGAATGATTGTATTTAGTTAATGAAAATTTAACTTGGCTTGAACAGCTCGTTTATGATTTTTTTTTTAAAAACTGCCATCACGGAAGCCACGTGTGCCATACTTCAAGTAGTTAAAACACTAAACACTACTTCAAGTTCAGAGTCACTCCTATTGGATACGATCTCTGTTTTAAAGTATATAGAGATGATGCATCAGTCACGCGAATGTTTTTTCTAAGCTTGGTACTGAAGATTCTCGTTCCTCCTTTCAAGGCTTTCATCGAGAAATTAAGTTCCGCCGGTAGTTAAAAGAGATTAACATGTAAGTTGAAGTACATGTAATAAAAAAGTGCTGAAAATACATGGCGTAGTATATATAATGCCATGCATCTCTTATGAGATATATCATTAAACTGAAGCTAAAAATAATAATACTATAATTAGTGATAAATGCACTGAAACTAGGAAATATAAGTACAGAACATGAAACTTTACCTAAAGTTTGTGAAACCGACTCTTTCTGAACTCGAACCATCTCTCCAAGGATACGCTAGCAGGACTTAAGAGGAATATATTCGCCCTTAATAGTTACCAGAGAATTTTTCCACATTTAGAGATACAAGGTATGCAAGTTTAAAATGTAGTTTATTTCTTAAAATATATACACAGTAATTTAAAAAAAAAGTATAATATATTTTATTCAAAGTACTGGCCCTCGCTTTTGTCCATCTCTCGGGCAATATATGGATACCATTCCAAAAGAATGCTTCATCTTTATTTGAAATCCATTCATCGAGCCATTTTCGTACGTTTTCGAAATTGTTGAAGTGTTGCTCCGCCAATGAGTGTCCCATCGATGAGAAGAGGTGATAATCAGAAGGCGCCAGGTCAGGTGAATACGGCGGGTGGGGTAGGAGTTCCCAACCAAGCGAAGAAATCGTTTCCTTAGTCAATCTGGCTGAATGTGCAGGAGCGTTATCATGCTGAAGAATGACTTTGGCGTGCCTGTGAACCCATTCTGGGCGTTTTTCGATCAATGCGTGACTCAAATTGATCATTTGTTGTCGGTAGCGCTCGGTATAGACTGTTTCGCCGGGCTTGAGAAGCTCGTTGTCGATTTGGTCGATTTTCTCGTTTTTGTTCAGTAACATCAAAATCACCACGTTTGAAACGTTGAAACCAACGTTCACATGTCTTGACGGTTGGAGCAAGATCGCCATAAGTCTCAACAAAAATTCGATGACATTCAGATGCCTTTTTCTTTTGATTAAATAAGAAAATCATGACATGCCGCAAATGCTCTTTATTTGGCTTAAAATTAGACATTTTTAACACCAAAGAAAGGTATGATACTTCCACGTAAACGACTTAAAAACAACTGACTTTTGTAAACAAATGACTAACAAACAAAATAGCGTTTAGAGATAAGCAAATCCTTCAATAGGCTAAGAGCGCATTCTATTGGAATTAAAACGACATTTTAAACTTGCATACCTGGTAGTGTACAAGGGACCCAGAGCAGATAATCAGCAGGTAAGTCGCACGGTATATTTACATGTAAATAAATTTTATATTAAATGAAAAAACAAAACACCATAGCCTATTGTTAATTACAAATTTTGTTGTAGATTAGAGCGAATTCCATTGGGGCACACCATAAGTTATTGTTACTTCAGAATTTTCTTTAATTGTCTGGAAACTATGTAATTTCGACACCCAATTGACTTGGCTACTTTAAATGATTTAAAGGTACAACTATAAATTTATTATTTGAGACAAATGGCGCGTCGGTCTTCGACACAAGACCTAGCCAAGGAGGACAAAAAGTTTAGGAATTGTTGTGGTGAAGAGAGTCAGGGCTTGATATGCCTTCTTTGGCCACAGCTAAACATATCACACGCTCAGCAGACGGGAAAAGTAACTGAACTTGGGGGAGGAAATGTAAATATTGGGTAAATATCGTCAGTCACCTAAGGCATGCTTCAAGTCCTTTGACATGCATTCACAGATTGAGGCTAAAAGTGAATTTTCCCTCAAATATAACTATCCTTCATAGATTTTTTAAAATGTATTTAATAGATAATTTTCCCAGGGGTTTTAGATAGTAAATGCCACTTGCATCTTCTATGTGCTCAAACATTTGATGGCCGTAAAATCCCGGCGTAAGAGGGTTATTCAAAAAAGCCTAAAATAATCTTGAACCACGGTCTAAAGCATAAAACAGGGCATACACAGAAGAAGGAGGACCAATAAAAGTTCAATTCCGAATTGTAATGTAAGCAAAGGGTACAAGATCATCTACTAGCTTTGTTTGTGCTGACTTGCGACAGTACATTTATTTTATATTTCCTGTAAATGGGCGTAATAATCTAAGGGTTGATCGCCCCTAAACCCGATCCTACCTACTCAAGCAATAGTTATACTGAAGGGCGTAATAATCTAAGGGTTGATCGCCCCTAAACCCGATCCTGCCTACCTATTTCCTGTAAATTTTTAAATGTAGAAATAGTAACCTTTCTTTAATGTTTCCTGTAAATTTGTAATATATAGAAACAGTAACCTTTCTTTAATGTACCCATAATTAAATCTAATGTCGACTAGGGCAGTTTGTTGGCAATTTTTGAAGAGTGACTCACTCAATGAAATTTAATTTTTGAGGTTTAGCTATTCCTATATATTTTCAAAGGTATTTATGAATTTCATGAGTGTAACTCATAAATTTGTGATTATGTGTTTGCATGAGTGTGTGTTAGAGAGATAAATTGCCGTATCTTCATTATTATTAGTGAAACGAAAAAAATATCAAACAATATGATAATTGAGTAAAATTTATTTTCTAAACTAATTTTACGAAAAGCTCATTTTAAGAAAAATATTTTAAAATTAAACTTCTAGGTTTTGGCTGAACAGTATTTTAAATATAAAAACCAAAGACATTATTCAGGCATTCGGTTGGAAGCGTCTTTTGCATTTTTTGCTATAATTGAATAATGGGGCAGGGGTGGATATACATTTATAATCTAATGTTTCGTAATTTCTTGAGTTTTAAAATTTTTTTTAGAATATAACAGGCTTGGAAGGTAATGAGGACTTTTGAGCATTTTCCTATTTTCTTTCAGTGAGACCATCTTCATTGCTTTCTCCAGATCTGTCATTTACTCTTATTTAAGTAAATCTTGAGCAGTTAACGCTGCTTACGCTGCAAATCAGGGATTTCAACTCAGTTCTGCCATCCAGGAATAAGCGCGCCCTAGGCAAGGTCAGGCGTCCTCTAGCGGGGAAGGGAAAGTCTACTGGAGGAGAGAGAGAGAGATAAGGAGGCCGAGCACTAGATGGGAGGATATTCAAATGCAAGGACAACACCCGGGTAGTACGGGCTCCAGAGAGCGCTGTTTGCTTTGATTACGGAAGGCTGTGGAAACAGATTGCCTCCTGTAGGAGTCGCTAAGGGCCTAATTGGAACAAGAGCTCTCTCTCTTGGGGATCGGCCTCTAATCCTCGCTGTCCTATAATCCTCTGCCACTTCCTTCCAACAGCTGAGTGCCAACAGCTCTTGGTCGCTTCTAACAGTCTCATTGATGGCCTCCATCAAATATACATCTTTCAATACATTTCAGTCAAACGAATCACGTTGGAAACATTTAGATTTGAAAAGTTTACTCAAACCATGATATACATGAATACATTAATAGCAGAAAGAGATTTGGTTTTCATCAAAACGACATAAAAACCTTTAAATTTAATTTCTAACATATGCTCAACTAAGTTTTAAAAACACAACTAATTTATTTCAGAGCATAAGAGGACTGGGTAGACCACTTTCACAACTCAATTTTATAATCTCGAATTCGAATTATCTTTTTTGCTTAGCAACTACAAATAAATTTGCTATAAAAGCCTGTATTGTGTCAAAACAAACAAATCACATTCTTGGTCTCATGACTTAATATTTAAGGCTGTTTCCATCTAATTCAGAAAACTATGCCACAAAACTTGAATGCAAACATTCAAACATCTCTTTAATTTTTCATAAATTATAGTGATCTGAGAGTACAAAATGCACATTAGTTATGGTGGCTTGCAATATTCTTTTCATCATTGATGTCATTCTTAAGAAACTTAAGAAAAAATTGCCAATTACTTATGAATGAGTTTGCAGGTACCTAGTTTATAACCATAATTACTATAGGAAAGAGTAATGTTATTTAAAAAATATTCAAATAATTATCCCTGTGTGCTCAAGGCGATAAGAAAACTACACTTTGTCTTAAGGAGACTATTAGTGGAGAATGAAGCCCAAGTCCGAGGCGTGAGAATACCCGAAGGAGGACCCCGCCGCCATCCCAAAGTTCAACAAAGCCGACCACTTAAGAGCTAATCCTCTTTGGCTAGATCCTGGAAGGAGGGGGGAAGAAGAGGTCCTTAGTCCTTTGGGCTGGAGGCGGTGAAAACGAGAGAGAGAGAGAGAGGGAACCCGAAATAATTCAGAGAGACATAACTTCATGGCGGCGTTCTCCCAACGGTTGTCTCACTCTCTCACGACTGCTAAAACATTCAGGAGGTCCATATTGTCTCTCTGGCTGGCGAGTCCTTCCGCCGAAGATGGTGCCCGGGAGGCTCTGGGGCTTATGAGGTTCACTGCCTCGGATTACCAGCTGGGTTATTGTCCGCTCTATAAGAGCCAAGGCCGCCCCCAATCTACCACCCCCAGCAGAGACATCTTAGGATATTTAATATCTTATCAAGGACTCCCCTCGGGATTCCAACCCTGAACCCCAGAATGAAATTGGCACTGTTCCGAGCTCAGCTGTTTCTCGAGGGGTGAGATGGTCTCTAAGAGGTGTAATTATTTTCTTCAATGACCCCAATTCAGGAAACTCATTCAAAGTTAAACAGCACAATTAGAAAATTTTACTACAGAGATTAAAACAAGAAATGAACTTTTTTTTAGTTCTCAAGAGTTATCTGTAAACTTTTTACCAACATTAAATTACTAAAAGAAAATATTATGAAAATAACTGTATTTTTCGATAAAATTAGTTTTAAACCAAACAATTTATTATGTAAATCAAGTGAACTCAAAAACTATACTTCTTTATAGAATGTAAGCCTTAATAACTATTCAAAATATTGTTAATTTCTTATCAATACTAAACAATAAAAAAAAATTCCCAAATTAACTGTTGTGAGTTAAAAAAATGAATATTATTGTTATACAATAAATGCAAGGGAATAGAATAGAAAAATCTTACTACCTCAGCCGGGTTTTGAACCGGAAAAGCCCCGAGCTGAGGTAGTAAGATTTTTCTATTCTATTCCCTTGTATTTTCCTTTCTATTCTCTATTCTATTGTATAAAATTAATGTGGAATTAAATACAACAACTAATATCAATATTTAAAAAAGAAAAATAATATTGAGTTATTGATAGTTTCATAGAGCTGAGGAACGTTTATTTTCGTGTTTATTTTCCCATCTCTAAGAGATCATAAAGCTTGCAAAAAATATTAAGATTGAAAATAAAAAAAAAGGCTTCGCACGAGGAGCAATTGCAGAAACGCCTGGAAGATAAATGAGAGAAAGTAAGGCAAAATGATGGCTTAATGGCGAGTGTGCAGAAGGTAGCATGGACATATCCGTGGGAAAATTGAGATTTGAGCAATCAGTACCACTAAGGTATTCCAACCATGAATAATTCAAGGCAATCTAAATTGAATGGCTCGTTCTTCAATCGCAGGCGCGGGTGAATCAGAGAGATTACCTAATTGCTTCTCGATTAAGAGCTCTGTTCCCGATTGGCTTCCAACGCCCACACTGAGTTTTTCCACTCGCCGAGAGACTACCCTTCAGAAGAAGAGGAAATCTCGGAGAGGAAATGGCTTCTTGGGCCAATGGTTGATTGTCCATAAGTGGAAAAACATTTTTATTATTAATAACCAGCTGGAAGAAATTTAGATGACTCAACTGGTACAAGTGAATCGGTATAAGTGTATCGATATTAACTATAGTTAGACGAAAGACCATTGGACAAATATCTTAATGGTTGACGATTTGTTTTAACATATATATTTTGCAACATATATAGGAAATTCAAGAGTCTATTAGTACGAGATTCAAAGAAATACAGAATTAAAAATCTTTAGAATCAGTATTATTTTTAATGTTTGAAAAATATTTAAATTAATTCAAAACTGTTTTAAAAATAAAAGATAACAAAAAAATTAAAAGAAAATTTAAACGGAGAGTTTTGACTGTAGAGATTATCAGTAGATGTTTTTGTTGGGGTTCGGTCAAGGTTAATCCAAAAATATGATTTAAAAAATTTGAATTTTTTATTATCTCCTGACGTTTCGGCTTACATTGTAAGTCATCTTCAGGGTAATCATGAAGGCCCGATAGGTCTGGATCAAATGTTCATGACTAAAGCCTAAACGTCGGCAGATAATGAAAAATACAATTTTTTTTTAAATTAGATGAACCTTGACCGACCCCAACAAAAACCATCAACTAAAAGAAGATTATTTTTTTAAAAATAGTAGAATATTTATAAATAGAAATGTATGTATAAAAGACATTTATAGATTAAATGATCATAGATTAAGGTGGGTTAAAATGTTATTCCCCTCTCTTGTATGCTAGGCCGGTCAAAAGCTAGCCTAAGCTAGCTAATTTCCACATCGCTTATACCTACTTGAATGATCACATTATTCATCAATTTAATTCAAATTTATCTACACATAAAATTACGGACTTTTAAAAATTATGCAGCTACTACTAAAGGATGGCATTCTTCCCATCCAAGAAACACGGGCGTGATTATATCATTTCTTGAATAATTGGGCATTCCACCATAACTCAAAAAAAATTTCGATATTATTATTTAAAAAACTCAATTAAAAAATATAGAAATGTAATATAACACTTATAAGTCTTCAACGAAGTCATAATTTATAATTTATTCTTGCACAAACAATAAAAAAAGTGTTATTGTTATTGTTTGACTTCTTTATTATCATATAATATAGTTATACTAAAAGCTGAGATGGGCGGGAAGCCACGTGCTTTCTGAGAGAGTCTTAAGAAACTGCCAGAATAAATGGTAATAAGGTATAAGAATAATACGCCACGGATGAATGAACTGCTTAACATCTTAACAGGTTCCTGTCAACTTAGGGAGTATGTAGGGGGAGGAACTCATTTCAGCTCAAAATAAGTTGCAAATCCTCTGAAACAAAGTTATCCAGAGGAAAGTTATCTTTAAAACATTCATCGACCTAGAGAAAACAACCGTTTAATATAAATCTCATATACTTATATATTTCCTTCCGGCCAGGGGGTAGCTTACAGACGTACGTATACCCATTAGCATATTCATGCGGTATGAGGGTTGGGGGTGGGGGTATTGTTGGTGTTCCGCTGGGAGTTCGTCTCGAACATTAGGACTAGAGGAGGGGGAGTAGAGGGAGGATTTGGATGCCCGGAGGCGAGAACTACGGTATTTGCATAGCGTTCTTGTTTCCGTGTGGCGGTGCCTGGATTTGTGTAGGAGGTTTCGCCGGGAAGAGGTATGTCTCGAGGGGATGTGCTAGGGGCAGCGATCTAGTCAAAATATTGCTTTGTAGTGGTCTTCCAGGGGGGCGAGGAAGGTCTCTTACCAGGCCAAAAAAAAAAAGGCAGGTTCTGTGTGAGTTCAAGATGCTCGAATCTCAGCTGAAACTGGTAACATCAATGCTCAAACCTCAGCTGAAATAAATAATCTAAAAGGTTATTTCCACCACCAATGAATATAGAACTATCATACCTTCTATTGTCCGTCTTCATTGGTTTCTGCAAACCATTTTCAGAAGAAGATGGTTTGCAGAAACTAATGAAGACGGACAATAAAATGTATGATAGCTCAGCTGAAATCCCTACATTTTTTTATTTATTTTATCAAAGCTATAGTAATCATAAAAAAATTGAATCGAATTTCAAAATATATCTACATTTTATACTGCCTTTAAACTATTTCACATATTATCTTAACATTTACCTATTTTATCTATTTATTTTTTTGTATTTGTACGAGAGAATGGTAATGTGTGTTTACCGCTATTTTTGCAAGCACTCTACAAGTTGCACTATCTAACGGATATAGCTTTTTAGAGAAGAAAAACTGCTTAAAATTAAATAAGAATAATGATAACGTCAGAGTAAGTCTTATTCAGAAAATTTATTTATTTCAATCCAATTCATTATTCGAAGCTTTTATTTCTTATTATTACTTATATTTCATATTACTATATTCTACTATTTCTCATAATTGTTATATTCTAATTTTTATTGAATTTGTTTTATTTTAATATTACCTATTACTCCTAAATCCTATCATTAATTAAACTTATAATTGAAGCTATCATATTATTTTTGTAAGTTAAAATATTTAAAGAAAGCAAAAGTTTTCCAATAATAAATGTTACGGTTAAATCAAAATGCAATTTCAACAAAAGAATACTTCAGATAAAGCCATATGATATATTCTTGTTTTACTGGATCATTTTAGGTCCATAATTTTATGTATTTTTTAATTATGTTTAACTATGTGTCATATTGTTGGAAAAGTTTTCTGTTCAATCATAATTTCTGGTGAATCATACATAAACTAGAATGGCGGAACATAATTTTGTAAAGTAGTTCATTTTTAGTGAGGTAGTTGAATATTTAAAATTATCGCCAAATTTATATTAAAAAGTACTTTAAAAAATAATAATAGCTGTCAGATATTAATTTTTCATTAAACTGTTGCTACAGTATAGCTATCAAATATTGCCCGTTAAAGCAATGAAAATATTGAAAAATGGGAAATTTATTTCTATATAATTTATTTACATATTATTTGACTGATTTTAAGTATTTGTAAGTTTTTCCCTTGCATTATTTCATAGTGTGCAAATATAAGATTCTCATCCACCGCTAAGATAATTAAATTATGCCTTATTATCATTAAAATAAGTAAAATAAAATAATCAATCGTAAGATGGAAAATTAAATTGTGGAATTGTTTTCTTCTATGCCATTAGAAATTTTACAAAAAAATTGTAGTAAAATAACAAACTATTTGCTAATATAAACTACTTTTACTACTTCTGTTTGGCTAATATCCTCCAGGTAGGTCAACGACGCAGTCTCACGTGAGACTGGAAATATCCAGAGATAGACCAGTCTTTCTAGGATCACGGAAACTGTACGAGGTCGTGAACTAACTCGAACGTGATGGGAAGAACCGCTACACAAATATTAATCATACTGTATAATTTAATCAACTATACCCTTAGGGGAGTATAATATGAATATAATTTATTTTTTATTAATTTTTTTTTTTTTATAAAGCAGCGGGCAAGTCAGAGTCTAGACTTAATGGTCTGTCAGTAAGCAAGGGCGAATGGCACAAAACATCGTGTGCGGTCCTGTACTTTTATTATATTCCTCTAAAATAAATAAATATATTTCTAATTCAAATAATAGTGAGATATTTTTCTTTCTGGCTCTCTTCGCATTTCTTGTAACAAATATATTTCTTTTTGAGATTTACAAAAATAAATTATAATTATGAAACGACTCTAATCTAGAAATGATAAAAATGTGATTTTTTTTTTCAAAATTTTTATATGTAAATTAGTGAGTACTTTTAAAAGATATAAACCAAATTTCCATTTTGAATTTCTTGTACGAACCGTTGGTGTAATTGGTAAATGAATGTAATCTGTTGTAAAACAAAAAAAAATTTTGAATATGAAGTAGAAAAATATTCGGGCCTCAAGAATTTTTAATTTTTTTAGATTTCGAATCAGGATGGCTAGAAAAAAAAATCCATGTCAATTCTTATAAGATTTTGCATTGTAAGATTCAAGATAAGTTATAGGGTGTATTATTTGCTCATGAGATATTATATCGTAAGTATCTTTAATTGAAAGGTATCAAAGAAATTTCTAGCTTTATAGATTAGCTGTTATCAAGGATATGATACAGTTGAAATACCAGGTGATTTTCAGGATTTAGCGTAACTGCCTTTGGACGATATCGATCTGAGACAAGGAAGACTGACTCGAGCATGCGAACCCTCCCTTCAAGCAACACGCTACAAAGAAAATGCAATAATTAAAAGTCTTATGCTTTCGTGTCTTCAGCGCTCCCGTCATCTTCGGCTCTGTTTAAAAAAAAAAAAAAAAAAAAAATTAAAGTCGCAGAGCAATCACTTTCGTGTTTAAGTGACTTCACTTCTCACTTTCATTGGTCGCGCTTTTCTAAAATGCCCTAGTGAAAAATTTTCCAAAACACCATCATTTGTTTACCTAAATACCTGAATAAGGACATTTGGGGATCAGCTGTCAGCAACACGATTGCCACCAATTACTTCGTTAGAAATCAATTTTTACAAAATGGTATAAACAGATGTCCTGAAGCACAACTAGTTATTGCAATTAATGATAGTAAAATGTATTTGAGCGCTCTATAAAATATTATAATTCAATCATAAGAATAATCATAATGACAACTATTGTTGGATTTATAATGCAAAGACTTAAAAAATTACTTCTTGTATATAATTTTTATATTATTTATTGATTTATTTGTTCATTTATAGATTCTGATAATGCAAAAACATAATATATACTTATTGTACATTTTTCCCTTATTATTTATTATGTGTCTCTTTCATATATCTTTTACCCACATTAGTTATTTATCATTATTTCATTGTGTTCATTTATTTTGTCATTATTATTTCTTTCTTTTCTTTAAATTTGTTTATTTATTTATTATGTATTTCTTACTTAATGTAATTATTATTTTAATGGTAAAAGTACATTGTATACTGTAATGTATGATATGTACTGAATAAATTCACTTATGACAAGGTTGCTTTCAAAAGGAAAGAAAAAATATATATATATATATAATAAGGTGGGAGGAAGGAAGTAGTGAACACACAAAAAGAAAACTTACAATAAGTAAAATTTTCAAGGAGACTTCTCGCCCTTCTTCAGGGAGGAATGAAGAAAGTCTCATTGGTTCAAAGCTATTTTTTATTCAAAAGGTGAGTTTGTTGACCGTAGATATTATTCTAAGATGATTTTAGTTGGGGTTCGTTCAAGGTAGATCCAAAAAACACAAATTTAAAAAATGTATTTTTTAATAAAGGATTATCCGCCAACGTTTCGGCTTACACTGTAAGCCATCTTCAGGGCTATCATGAAGATGAGAGAGGACGTCCTGTCCCTAAGTTCCTGTCATGGAAATGTGAACTTAGGGACAGGATGTCTTCTCTCGTCTTCATGATAGCCCTGAAGATGGCTTACAGTGTAAGCCGAAACGTTGGCGGATAATCCTTTATTAAAAAATACATTTTTTAAATTTGTGTTTTTTGGATCTACCTTGAACGAACCCTAACTAAAATCATCTATTTTTTATTTTTATTTTTAAATTGTTAGCCTCCAATTCAATCATTTAGGGTCATGGACGAAAGAGGATGGTGTTGCCATCCCATTCTTAGCGACCATGCCTCAAGACAAGCTTTTACTGATAAATAAAAGCTTGTACTGGGCGGGTTTCGAACACACAGCGTCAGGATTGCTTGAATGGAAGCCATGAGCAACCCCCTACGCCCCAGCCATTTCTAATGCAACATTGGTTAAGCTTCATAATTAAGAGGGTTACAGCCTGCCAGCTGAAGACAACTTGGAGCAGACATAATTCCGCTCGTACTGGAGTCTAGAGAGCGTATTACGCCTCCTCTATTCCAATTAGGGGCCATTAGATCGAAGTCTTTCTGCTGTGAGGGAAATATTAAGGGAAGTATTCCAGGGTTCACGTTAAAACCGTAACAGGTGGCTAACTGCACCCAGAGGAGTCCTGGCCACATAACAATCAGGGCTCGCTAGAACAATCACATTAAGAATTTACTCCTTGCTACCATCTTCCCTAATCCCTTTTCTTCCACCGTATATCTTTTTTTTTTTTTCTGAGGAGAAACACTTTAAAGTAATTTTGAGGCCAGTGAGGCTCGCCTTTTCCTCCCTTATACATGTTTTATCTTTCCCCATTAAACCCTGAAAGAAACAGCTCTCGCTATTTTTTTTTTTTTTTTTTTTAGAGCGTTAGCGGTGGCCATACCGACAGCAATCGGAAGTGCTTCCTCCCACCTGAGTACGGTCTTGTACAACTTTAATAACATTAGCCACTCATTTTTTTTTTCCAACGAGAGAAAAAGATCTTTATTTATGTCTCTAAAATGGTAATCGCGTGGACCCCCCTCTTGTCGGGTGGAGAAAGGTAGATGAAATATTAAGAAAAATTGTAAGGGGAAGGCTTGGGAAAATCAATGGGAGGACATTGGATCCCAGAGGAGGATTATTCACCGTTCAACTTATTCTACAACATAGCAAAGCAGTGCTTCAAAGTCCCTTCCCATTGGCTGTTAATTATAAATGCATGGGGTTCTAGAATGAGATGGCGTCCCACCCCTTTGATCCCAATTTGAATAACAGCGGAGAGGTTTCTCTCGGCTTACTTCAAATATCCTTTTCTCTTTGACACGCTGAAGATTCTGCAGTCCCCAGGGTTAGTTGGCAGATTCTGAATTATCTCTGGCAGACAAACATTTCGTATGAGTTTTCACAACTTTCAGCTCTGGAACAGCCCGATGGTGTACAGCGAAATCGCTGGGAGAATGAGAAAACCTATAAGAATCAAAATTAGAAATCGTTCTAGTCCGACTTTTTTGGGGGGGACCGTTTTAATTCGAGACCTTTCGTAACAGAATTTTGAAACTCAAGAGGAGAGAGTCGTGGCTAATCCGATTTACCTAATTGTGCTTTTCTTATTTTGAAAAGTATGTGAAAATTGTTACACAATGAATTTGGTTTTTCGATTGTCCGTAAATTAAATTTAAAAAAAATATTATTAGAAACAGTTAAGAAATAAAACATTACTCTTTGATATACTATTATTTGTTTTACTTTATATGTATAAAATATCATAGGAATTATGACTGAAGCATTACAAAAAAATAAAACATTAAACACATTTTAATTTATTTAAAAACTGAAAGGAAAAAGAAATTGCAATGATGCTAGAAAATATCTACGAAGATTAAATTGAGATGATTACAAAACTTTGTTTAAAAAATACTGCTTTTCACTTAATCCTTCATTTCATCGAAAATTAAATTTAGATAATTATTAGTTGTACATTTCAATGTTTAGTAAAATATAAATTATAAAAATTATTTTAATTTACTGTGAAGAGAGAAAACAGAAATTTAAAAGCTCGTTAGAAAAACAGTATTCCAGGATTTTTCTTACAGAAATGTTTTATATAGTACTAATATTTTTGTATTCATATTACTAATGTTATATTTGTTTTATAGGGTATTAAATTACTAATGATTTGTTTAGCATCAATTTTACTATGTATTGGGTTTTAGGTAGTCAAAAATTATTAAAAGCCAATGAAACTATAGCTTATTTTGTTAATTCAAAAGAACTTTATCTTAATTCAAGAAGAAGCTCTATAAAAAACAATATAATATCCAGTGAAAGTAAAATTCAGTGCTATTCAATATCTCAGACATAATGCTCTTATTTTAAAATTACATAATGTCTTAACTGTAAAAAAGCCTTACTCCTTTACTATGTATGAAAGCTAAGAAACATATTTTGTGAACAGCTGATATAATAATGTCTGCATAATTTCCATAAGAGAGAGAGAGAGAGTTTTCAATTCCGTTCATATAAGTTATTTAAAAGAAGGACAACTACCTACAAAAGTAGGACTAATGGGGTGGGGTGGGGGGTTCTTTATTAACAGGGGATTGTGCGAAAGAATTGCCTCATTGCAAATCAACAAATAACATTTAAATAATCCATTAGATATGTATCTATCAGTCTCTACTTATGTTCACGTAGGCTTCAACGGTCGTCAGATGTATTTATCTATTTATCTATTTACAACTCTCATTCTCTTTACACACTCTCTCAGCCCTGAAGAAGCCATCATATGATGTGTGAAAGCTCGGCAAATAACAACTTGACAAGGTCCAACCCGGAAGAAGAAACCATAAATAAAGTCTCTACTTATGTCAGGGTGAATCTAAAGATGCAATAAGCAGGGGGAAATAAAAGGAAACAGGAATGTAGAAAGTAGGAAAGTTTCTTCACTGTATGTAAACACACATATATATATATANTCTGTGTTAGCCTCCCTTGCAACCACTAAGGGTCATTGGAGGGAGGGGCTATTTACAGGTTGCCACCCTATTTTAAACACCCATGGCTCAGGACAACCTTCTATATTATAAATAAAAGATTGACCTGGGCGGGATTTGAACCCGCGGATTCAGGATTGCGAGACCCGTACGGATCCCCTGAGCTATCCCGGCGCCCTAAAAGAGCATCTTTATAATCATACATAAAATGAAGAGGGGGAAGGATTGATATAGGATATTAAGAATTCATATAAATGGGCAATCCATATTTATGTATGTTGGGGCATTTATGTAGTTTTTATTATGTTGGTTACTACAACCAACGTCCACAGACCCGGCTTGGTGGCTAAGTTTTCAGAAGAACATTCCCTTGGGTCAGCCCCATTCAGACCGATCCTTCTGAATCACTGTAGCGCTGATCTACCTCATACAAATGGCACTGTTGAAAACCAGCTGCTCTGAGGGGGCTGGAGACGGAAGTGGACCCGGAGGAAGTCTCGCCGATAAGCAGATAGCCAAGTCGGCGCGGAGTGGCAGGACCACACGTGCTCCCAGCCTGCTTTACGAGCTGCAGAGGAGAGCCGGTACAAGCCCCGTCTCTCCTACACATTTACATATCGGCTAATCTGTATTCACACCGACCTATTTACAATATGTCCGGGGGGGGGAGTCTCCTCTCGTCGCCTCGCTAAGTCACAGGCTCGCTTCAATCGTCCGATTCCCTCAAACGGACTCTGAGGAAGGCGCGATCGGCCATTGTGCTTTGCCCGAAATCAGAAGCATTTCCTTCTCATGTTTGTTTTCAGTAGAAAATACTTTGACACAACAATCCACATCTTGGCCTTGGTTAAATCATTTGAATCGGCTAACAAGATTTTCCACTAAACGTAGATAAATTATAAATATTTATTTGGATGTGGTTTATTATCCCACGTAAATTTTAAACAAATTATGAGAGGGGAGAGAATAAAAAAATCTATCTGTCCCAGCCAGGAATCGAACCTGGATCTCCTACTATCCGGGCTAGCAGGATATCTCATTAAATTCCTACTACTATTGTATTGATATTAATGAGGTATCTAGCTCGTCCTGGTGGTGTAATGGTAAAGCACGCCGGCCCGGATAGCAGGAGATCCAGGTTCGATTCTTGGCTGGGACAGATAGATTTTTTTATTCTATTCCCTCTCATAATTTGTAGATAAATTATATGTATATTTTAAAAAAAATAAACTCTTCCCCCCAAATTTATACAGAACATCTACTCATTTGAAATATATAAAATCGGTGACTTACCTGATCAGTTTCTATATACATAATTTGATGGCTCTCAATCATCAGAAATCATTCAAGTTACGATACGCTAGTCCTAATTGAAACCAAGGAATTCAACCTCTTTAACTCTCCTTCCACCTTCAAGACTTCAGCAATTAAAGAAAACAACTAATAACTCTTTAAAAAAAACTTCATAAATAACTGAATGTGTTCTCTATTTTATATATAAGGGAGACACCCCAATCCTTTTTTTTTTTTTTTTTTTTTTTCGTGTTTGCCTTCTATTCTACTATTTAGGGTCATGGAGGAAGGGGCTATCTACAGGTTGCCACCCTATTTTTAAACACCCATGGCTCAAAACAAGCTTCTATATTATAAATAAAAGATTGACCTGGGCGGGATTTGAACCCGCGGCGTCAGGATTGCGAGACTCGTACGGATCCCCTGAGCTAGCTAGCCTGGCGCCCCCCCCTCCCCCAATTCTTTTACTTACTTTAAATGTTTACACGTCCAGTTCTTTCAATGACCAACCTTAGAAAAATTACTGTTCACATATACTTTTTATTTAATAATATTATTAATAACGAATATGCAAAATATTTTCTTTTTTATTTATATATCTCGACCCTCTCCCCTCCTCCTACCTCCTTCTCGATTGAAATGCTACTGAGCAAAAGAAAGAAGCTTAAATACCAAATCCTTTCTCTTTATTTCATAAATTGGGGTTACAAGAGTTTATACTTACAAAATGTATATGATCATGCTGCATATACAATAGATTTAGAAATAAGCAAAAACTATAGCTATAAAAAGAATTAGGATACTAAAGCCTAAGGAAATAGAAGGAGTGTCGCTCGGAACAGAAAGGAGCTCCAGTTATCTGTTGTGACAGGGGACATGGGGGCACGGCGCACAGACACTCTGACGGCCTGGGAGCGCACATGCGCATGCTAGCGCGCAAAACAACAAGGCACCGCGCAGACCATTAGCCGAACCCGCTAATAAACATCTCAGCCTCCCTGATAACGGGGCAAATGGACTTTTCCAGCTCTCGGTCGACTTTTTGTTACGAATGTCCCGGCGCGCGCAGGGGCGCGACAAGGAGTCCGCGACGTTTTACGGCCGCGCTCGTCCTGAAATACAGCCCGTCCATTCGGAGCTTTTATCATGTCAATTGTACAACCCCGGATAAAGTATGCCCTATCCACAGTTATGTAATATAAACTTTTTTTTTTTTTTTTTTTTATTTAAACACCTTACCATCGTACTCACTCGAGTCTTCTTTACAGAGTACCTATGTGTATGTCTTATCAGGTAGAAACTCCCCACAAAGTTATGGCTATTTATTAATTCAGGATTTTAATGTAAAACATAAACATTGTTGCCGGCAGATAAATGCTTTTTTTAAGGGTTATAGACGAGGCTTTGAATTTAATGACCGGAATTTCTGAGCTTATGCTCTTGTCCATGTCAAATGCATGTTAACCAATGGGTTCGATACTCATGTATAGTTTTATCACGTAAATTCCACTTTATTTCCTTTGTATTTTTTATAACACATACAACTACTTTGTGTAGAAGATCTACTCAGCTCTAAACACACTGACAAGATTTTATTTCTCCAACAAAGCCGGCGTGAAACACATACTGATGCACCAGCTTATTTATTTAATTGAAGACATTTCGACAGGCATAGGCAAATAATATGCTTAATTGTAATTATTGTTAATAAGTGAGAACAAAACATTTTAGTTGCTAAAATTTAAAAAAATCATATTTATTTTTGTTTTTGGGCCTTTAACATAAAAATTTTATAATTTAAATTCTCGGATTTGAAAAGTTTTAAAAATGAGAGATATTGCAATAAAATAATTCACTTAAACTGTCTTAACTCCACTTATTTATTTATCGTTAACAACAGTGAGGTTATATTACATCCATGAAAGATAATTTTATGTGTAATGAAAACTGCTTTTGTAGTGTACAATGACTTTTCAAACTTATACTTGTTACCATAGCCAATTACCAAGAAATTTCCTATTAAATAGAAGTACCAATCGACGATTTATTGTTTCTACATATTCAATGAAACTTTTTTTAGCAGATAAAAACAAAACCACGATTTCCTAAATTTAATTTCATTCCTACAAAATTAAAAAAAAACTTTTTTTTTTTTTTTGTTCCTCAAGACTTCTTCAGTTAGATACATTAATTTGTATTCATACAAGTTCCATTTTCAAAATGGGAATACATTTATTAAAAGACAAAGTTACTAGACAACTTTGTTCACTTGAACGCCTTAAATGTATTCATAAATAAAGCATAACATTCTTGGAAGACAAGAAGCAGTCTTGAAGTGCTCAACTAAAATATGAGTAATATTTTTCGTAGTAGTATTAGTACGAGACATGGAGAAATTACCGTATAACATTTTTTTTTCCTATTAATAAAATAAAGTTGTTGTTTTCTTGAATATTTATTATTTGAGTATGATAAAATTGTAAGGAAAGTTACAACACACCATAATAAAAGGAACAACATTCCTGGAATATCTACATATTTACAAACTAATGTCTGAAAGGAATTAGTGATAATCTACACATGTTTTAGATATTTTATTTTAGTCATACCTTTTCTTATTAAGGTTTTTTTTTTTTTTTTTTTTTTTTTACCGACTGATGTAAATATATGCCGCCCATGGTTTTTAAGTTGAAAAAGAATTGAATGATCCTTGACAATGAATCAATAGTCAATGTTAGTGGAGAGGAAAGACATAAAAAGCGGGTCCTCCACCGAGATGTCTGGAGTTCCTGCAGGGCTCTGGAATATTATTAATATTAATATATACAGCTGATTCGGTGGTGAGATAATGTCGTCAGGATTAGTGGACGAGGCTCCCCCCCACCCCACCTCATCTAGTGAAAACATTTGCATAGGGCCGCCACGGCGACGGTGCCCAAGATTAATTTGTCCTCAAAGGGCTTCAAGCACCGTCTTACGTCCCAGAGATACAGCTGGAAATCAGAGTGGGAAGGGGGACTATATTTAAGTTATATAAATAATTAAATAACAAATAAATAAATTTCAATCATTCGTTCTTGTGTGGAATTTGTACTCAAATAATTATTTAAACCATATGAAAAAATGTACTTTCTTTATGACAGGGGTAGGATTTGTTAAAAAATATCATTGTCAGATATATAAACAATTATTGTAACATACATATAAATAAACACTTTCAGAAAAATCATGTTTACACAGACACACCCTAATTAAATATTTATAAAAACATAGCTTATATATATAATTTGCAAATTTAAAATGAGAGAGTCAATATCAAGTGTTCTCTAAAATCTAATTTTATGTTTTATCAGTTAGAAATTTAGATCGTTTTAGGAACTGAAATAACTTCAATGTCAATTTATACATAAGAGTTTGAAGTAAACCCAGAAAATATACAATTATCAATGAGATTTTTAAAAAATAATCCACTTTAATGAATTCAGAGAGAGAGAGAGGGAGAGAGAGAGAGAGAGAGAGAGGGAGAGAGAGGGGGGAGAGAGAGAGAGAGAGGAGAGAGAGAGAAAGAGAGAAAAAGGTAAATAAAATAAAGGTTAATTCTAAAGGTAGAAGTGACATTCTAATTTAGTGACAAGTTAATATTGGGGGTTGGAGGGTGGGCAGATGTGAGACTGACCGACTTCCAGCCTGTAATTTGGCTGTTTAACGGAAGAAGTCTGAACTGGCCGCGGGCAGGATGGTGTTTAGAAGTGGGAGAGTCCTGCATATTCAAGAGGTCCTGGCTTTTTGTAGCACCTCACTAGGATACCCTTCAATCAGAGGTGCAGGGGTAAGGAGACGCCTGCCCTGGGCTACAAACAGCCTCCGACCTGTCCGCCACCAGTGTGACCTATTGGCTCTCTATAAAGCGCCAGTCTATTTTATTCCACTTTTTTCTTTTAGTCATCACCGGCCGGTCCTCTATACGTATCTGGCATTGCGCGGCCAGACGCATATACGTACCTATTCATTTCCCCGGTGAAGTATCGCTCTCCAGCGGGGCTAACGTGTACTTAGGGCTGTTTTGTTTTTGGTGGGACAGACACACAATGAGCGGCCCTGGGAACTGGCGGACACTCGAGTCCCCCTAAGTGGTGAGAGAAATCGAAATAACTACGTTTAAATCTCGTTCTAAGAGGAAAATCGTGAGAAGGAATGACCACTTTCCGAAAGGCATAGCTATAATTCAGATTCCGCAGTACTTCGTCCACTGGATAGACGGAATTTTGAAAATTTTATACATTTGGTGCACAATTGCTTTTCATATGAAAGAGAAAAAAATTTTAAAGTAAAATATGTATACCTAGAAACATTGAAAAATTGCATACTGACTCATCATACCCTTCGATAGAATATCAGGGATATTCAGAAACTCAAAATAAGATTTATCTAACATAACAGAAATAAGAATCACCCATATTGTACACTTTAAATCTATGAATATAAATAAAACCATTTAAAATATAAATTAAATAACAAAAAAATATAATAACTTGACGTTTAAAAAATGATATGGACGCAATATTTAACTATTTATTTGTATTTTTAGCTTTAATACAAATTAAAATAAGCTTTTATAATCTAAAGGGTTATTATCATTACCAACGAATATAGAACTATCATACCTTTTATTGTATTACTAGTTGAATAAAGACAGTGACAGTGAACACTTGTATTCTGCCAAGAAGATGGACAATGTCCGAAAGTGCTCGCCAACAGAAGATGGTTTACAGAAACCAATGAAGACGGATAATAGAAGATATGATATAAGCTTTTATGTTTTTTAATGCTTCAGTCAAAATTTCAAGGCAGTTCATTACATATTTAACTCTAATTAAATCTTATGTACGTGTCTTAAACAACATTTAATACACTTTAATGTAAGTTCAAATATCGGAGTAGATTAAAATTGGTTTTACGGCATTCCCAAACCATTCAAATCTTACCATAAGTAAGAAAAATTATTTACATCATGAATAATATTTGGGAGTTCATTGCGAAACAGAAATAACAAATATATGTTAATATACACTCTAAAAAACTTATAAATTAACAAAGATTATTTAAATATGAATATAAGTTCTATTATATAGATAAACTTATATTCAGATATAAAGAAAAGTAGGTCTGAATTCATTCAAGACAGAAGTTTAAGTAAATATAAGTATATGTTAGCATCCAATTTTTTTTTTTACAGTCAGTTGTTATATTGATTCCATTTCACAGCATTAAGTGGCTTCTCTTTAATATTAATTTTTTTTTCTAGCATTTTAAGAACTAGAAAATGCTATTTACAATATAAATTTTGAATTACTGAAAAACATATTATTGATTATTAATGAATTATAAAATGAAAAATAATTGTTATTCCAATTAAGACTGTAGGTACGATTCAGCACATTACCAAACTCTAAAGTCTAGGTGTACCATTTAAATTCTTCTCCGAGATGTATCAAATTAATTTCGTGTAATTAGTGTAGAAGAGTGAAAGACAGGTGGTGGAGTGGAATCTATCTGGAGGAAGACGAGTTGGAGATACAAACAACCGCCAATCAGGCAAGGCATCGGTCGAAACGTGACTACATTTAATCTCGCAGTGATACCCCGGCAAGATCCAGCCATTCTACCCAGCCATCCATTAGCCCAAGATGAGGTGGAGATATCCTTCTTTTTTTTTTGTTATTATTTTTCTTAAAGCACCTTTTACCTTTCTGTTTTTATTTTGTCTCCTCCCAATCAATCCGAGACGTATCATTTGCCTCTCTCATGGGTTCCTGACTGTTTGACGCTCAGTAGGGTCTTCACATCCGGCCGTCTCGTGGAGAGCACCCTCCCAGCACAGGTATCGCTAAGATTGGGCCAGAGAGACTTTTCAACAGCAGTGATTAGTAGCAGAAGTGTAGAAAAAACGTAGATATTGAGATATTCTTAACGTAGTTTTCTATAAGTACGGAATGAAATTATTACCTACTTTTTTTATTAACAGACTATGTCCCCAGGTGGTCACGGGGCTATCTTTATTTGAGTCGACGGGGAGGGTTGTAGGGGTAGGAGTTGGAAGACAAGGTCTGTGCTAGTGGATTAGGATGGAATGACAGTTTGCTGTGGAAAAGGCTGAAGCGGGGAGAAATTAGTTCCTGAGCCAAAGGGATATGAAAATCTTGGTGGAGGAAGGAATTGGATACGTAAAAGAAAGCATTTGCGATTATTCTGAGAGTTTTTGGGTCGAATGTACTCAAATCTTTAGATTTTGAAAGGCTTGGCGGCACCCCAGATTTCTTCTTCGTAATAATTTCCTGTAGAGCGTCAGTTTGTTTTCTATTGTAAGATTGGAATTCCTATTCATGAGTATTCCCTAACTAGTAAAATTTTTAAGTCAGTTTTGACCAAGTGCCCAAAAATCTATGTAGCTACCACATCAAGTGATATCACATCACTATGATCATTCAGATCCTAAAGATATGTATTAAATCATTGAATAACAAGATTCGGTTTTTATAAGTTAACATCCTAGGATTTTTAACAAAACTACCCTTAGTTATTTCTGCAATAGCCGGGGGGCTACTGATAGTTAGGGGTTACTGATTCTCTCAATCTCTTTTCCAAAATGACAAATTAGTGACAACAAAAAATAATTAAAAACCTTTGACGCACGACACTGAATTTGATTAAGTTAAGAGTTATTTAAAATGAAACATAGAAACATATACAATAACTAATTATGAATCTCAATGTATCTATAGCTGATAAAATAAAGTGATGTAAATAAGAAGAAGTAAGATGAGGAAACATATTTTCTATACATATCTCTATATGTGGTATACACACCAACGATATGCTGAATATAACAAAATTTCAGGGGATTATGGAACATGAAAACTCAGTAGGTACTCATATTCTCATATTTCTCATACTTACTGTACCTTACTTATGCTGAAGTAATATACTATGAATTGGAAGATAAGTACTGTGGCCAAGTGTCTTTAACATTAGATGATGGCTTTATGATTCCTTCTAAGAGTACTTAGTTTCGATGGCTATGGTATGACCAACATTTCTTGGAATAACCAGAGACTCATACGCTAAAGACCATATCCTCAGTGCTTAGCAACATTGTTCCCCGGGAAAGAGAGAGAGAGAGAACACAACACCCAAAGAGGCAATTCCGAGGAAACAATGGACCGCTGAGAGATGTTTTATGCGACATCTTGTTATCCTCGAGGGGTCATTAAAGAGGCCTACTGTAGAGTGGAGAAAAGGCTATATTTAATTACTCCAGCCCAGAGCTGTAAATAACCCCTAGAGGGATTTTGCCGATTCGCCTTGAGTGGATCTTTCCTCTGGTCGACAACGGGGCACAGCGCTCAGAAAGAGCCATTTTTATTATTGGTCAAACGTACAATGTAGTAAATTGTAGCAGGGTTGGAGCCAACAGGGTTGGGCGCGGGAGGATCGTATAGGTAAAGTGGACGTGTATTATTTACTGCAGGTTCCAAATGAAGCGCCTTGGAAACATACAATCACCACTTTTAGTACCTCAGACAGTAAATGGGGACTGTGTACACAACCCCCCCCCCCCACTCCCTATTTCACCTAACTTCCCCCCTCCCTCTATCTCACTTTTCGTCTCTCTTCCTTTGTTCCTGTCATGGAAATGTGAACTTAGGGACAGGATGTCTTCTCTCGTCTTCATGATAGCCCTGAAGATGGCTTACAGTGTAAGCCGAAACGTTGGCGGATAATCCTTTATTAAAAAATACATTTTTTAAATTTGTGTTTTTTGGATCTACCTTGAACGAACCCTAACTAAAATCATCTATTTTTTATTTTTATTTTTAAATTGTTAGCCTCCAATTCAATCATTTAGGGTCATGGACGAAAGAGGATGGTGTTGCCATCCCATTCTTAGCGACCATGCCTCAAGACAAGCTTTTACTGATAAATAAAAGCTTGTACTGGGCGGGTTTCGAACACACAGCGTCAGGATTGCTTGAATGGAAGCCATGAGCAACCCCCTACGCCCCAGCCATTTCTAATGCAACATTGGTTAAGCTTCATAATTAAGAGGGTTACAGCCTGCCAGCTGAAGACAACTTGGAGCAGACATAATTCCGCTCGTACTGGAGTCTAGAGAGCGTATTACGCCTCCTCTATTCCAATTAGGGGCCATTAGATCGAAGTCTTTCTGCTGTGAGGGAAATATTAAGGGAAGTATTCCAGGGTTCACGTTAAAACCGTAACAGGTGGCTAACTGCACCCAGAGGAGTCCTGGCCACATAACAATCAGGGCTCGCTAGAACAATCACATTAAGAATTTACTCCTTGCTACCATCTTCCCTAATCCCTTTTCTTCCACCGTATATCTTTTTTTTTTTTTCTGAGGAGAAACACTTTAAAGTAATTTTGAGGCCAGTGAGGCTCGCCTTTTCCTCCCTTATACATGTTTTATCTTTCCCCATTAAACCCTGAAAGAAACAGCTCTCGCTATTTTTTTTTTTTTTTTTTTTAGAGCGTTAGCGGTGGCCATACCGACAGCAATCGGAAGTGCTTCCTCCCACCTGAGTACGGTCTTGTACAACTTTAATAACATTAGCCACTCATTTTTTTTTTCCAACGAGAGAAAAAGATCTTTATTTATGTCTCTAAAATGGTAATCGCGTGGACCCCCCTTTTGTCGGGTGGAGAAAGGTAGATGAAATATTAAGAAAAATTGTAAGGGGAAGGCTTGGGAAAATCAATGGGAGGACATTGGATCCCAGAGGAGGATTATTCACCGTTCAACTTATTCTACAACATAGCAAAGCAGTGCTTCAAAGTCCCTTCCCATTGGCTGTTAATTATAAATGCATGGGGTTCTAGAATGAGATGGCGTCCCACCCCTTTGATCCCAATTTGAATAACAGCGGAGAGGTTTCTCTCGGCTTACTTCAAATATCCTTTTCTCTTTGACACGCTGAAGATTCTGCAGTCCCCAGGGTTAGTTGGCAGATTCTGAATTATCTCTGGCAGACAAACATTTCGTATGAGTTTTCACAACTTTCAGCTCTGGAACAGCCCGATGGTGTACAGCGAAATCGCTGGGAGAATGAGAAAACCTATAAGAATCAAAATTAGAAATCGTTCTAGTCCGACTTTTTTGGGGGGGACCGTTTTAATTCGAGACCTTTCGTAACAGAATTTTGAAACTCAAGAGGAGAGAGTCGTGGCTAATCCGATTTACCTAATTGTGCTTTTCTTATTTTGAAAAGTATGTGAAAATTGTTACACAATGAATTTGGTTTTTCGATTGTCCGTAAATTAAATTTAAAAAAAATATTATTAGAAACAGTTAAGAAATAAAACATTACTCTTTGATATACTATTATTTGTTTTACTTTATATGTATAAAATATCATAGGAATTATGACTGAAGCATTACAAAAAAATAAAACATTAAACACATTTTAATTTATTTAAAAACTGAAAGGAAAAAGAAATTGCAATGATGCTAGAAAATATCTACGAAGATTAAATTGAGATGATTACAAAACTTTGTTTAAAAAATACTGCTTTTCACTTAATCCTTCATTTCATCGAAAATTAAATTTAGATAATTATTAGTTGTACATTTCAATGTTTAGTAAAATATAAATTATAAAAATTATTTTAATTTACTGTGAAGAGAGAAAACAGAAATTTAAAAGCTCGTTAGAAAAACAGTATTCCAGGATTTTTCTTACAGAAATGTTTTATATAGTACTAATATTTTTGTATTCATATTACTAATGTTATATTTGTTTTATAGGGTATTAAATTACTAATGATTTGTTTAGCATCAATTTTACTATGTATTGGGTTTTAGGTAGTCAAAAATTATTAAAAGCCAATGAAACTATAGCTTATTTTGTTAATTCAAAAGAACTTTATCTTAATTCAAGAAGAAGCTCTATAAAAAACAATATAATATCCAGTGAAAGTAAAATTCAGTGCTATTCAATATCTCAGACATAATGCTCTTATTTTAAAATTACATAATGTCTTAACTGTAAAAAAGCCTTACTCCTTTACTATGTATGAAAGCTAAGAAACATATTTTGTGAACAGCTGATATAATAATGTCTGCATAATTTCCATAAGAGAGAGAGAGAGAGTTTTCAATTCCGTTCATATAAGTTATTTAAAAGAAGGACAACTACCTACAAAAGTAGGACTAATGGGGTGGGGTGGGGGGTTCTTTATTAACAGGGGATTGTGCGAAAGAATTGCCTCATTGCAAATCAACAAATAACATTTAAATAATCCATTAGATATGTATCTATCAGTCTCTACTTATGTTCACGTAGGCTTCAACGGTCGTCAGATGTATTTATCTATTTATCTATTTACAACTCTCATTCTCTTTACACACTCTCTCAGCCCTGAAGAAGCCATCATATGATGTGTGAAAGCTCGGCAAATAACAACTTGACAAGGTCCAACCCGGAAGAAGAAACCATAAATAAAGTCTCTACTTATGTCAGGGTGAATCTAAAGATGCAATAAGCAGGGGGAAATAAAAGGAAACAGGAATGTAGAAAGTAGGAAAGTTTCTTCACTGTATGTAAACACACATATATATATATATATAGGGTCATGGACGAAAGAGGATGGTGTTGCCATCCCATTCTTAGCGACCATGNTGTATTTACCGTTTCTTCTTCCGGGTTGGACCGTGTCAAATTGTTGTTATTTGCCGAGCTTTCGCACATCATGTGATGGCTTCTTCAGGGCTGAAAAGAGATTATGAAATAGAGACAACCTTTTACAACTCTCATTCTCTTTTCAGCCCTGAAGTAGCCATCACATGATAATAACAATTTGACACGGTCCAACCCGGAAGAAGAAACGGTAAATACAAATTTTATATTTGTTTAAACATGTTTATCTCTTTTAGGAAATTAATCACTCCTGCTGTGTTTACTATGACATTTCCCAAGACATCTTTCAATCCTTGGGAAACTAAGTGTTTAGCTCTGGTCATGGCATAAGTAGGGCAATCACAAATTCGGACTGTGATGTTGACACTACAAGCAGCACAATGGAGGAACACCCCGCTCGAACAAACATCAGTATGTAAACCTTGTATGGCCAAGCAAAGGAAACCGACTCCCATCTTACTTATAATAATACACGCAATTGCGTTGTATCCTGTTGACTAGGATATCTTAACCTTGTGTAACCTTAGAAAAGTCATCGTTGGTTACTGATTGGGGAAAAAATAAAAAAAATTCTGGAAAGGAATTGAGGGTTTCAAAACACGAGCCCAATTGGAATACAACTTAAACACTCTAGGTAAGAGATAAAAATTTAAACACATCTTAGATGACAACCACTGTCATCTACATAACACTGTCCACACTTTCAAAATATTTGGCCAATATCGATGATATAATTTCTCGTTTGCCACTAATTCATTAAGAAAATTTTACTTATTTCAATTCGGAAGAGCATTTATAAACTTGGAATTATTTGTTAGATTTTTAAATTTTAGCATAAATTATAGCAAGTATAGTCACTAAAATTTTCGACATAAGTTATGAGAATTTTTTTTATTAATTCCATAAAAATTTTCAAAAGATTTTCGTGAGATAAATACACTAAAGACTATTTTTTTTTACGTAAATATTAGATCCGTAATGATTTTGAGCAATGTAACTCCACTAAAAAATTATTTAAATATATTGATTATTTTCTTGTAATTAATAGATGAAATGACTGGTAATACTGAAAATAAAAAATTTCTAAAAAATATTTATATACACAAAGACTGCATAATTTAGTATGAAATTACTATTTTTCCCCCTCCCCCCAGGGGCAGTGAGGAGCACAGTTTTGAGCAACAGAATCAATAGCGTATTTCTAAAGAGGTAGGGTTATTGGGGCACACAATTACGCGGTGTGTTTCATCGCAGAGTCTTACTTAATAGTTGTTCTTCACGCCCTTGCGTAACGCCAAAGGTTTTTTTTTTTTTTTTTTTACGAAAAAGGATTAATATTTGTCTTTGACTAGCCTTGTTTCGTTTTGACAACAGTTGGAAACACGGTGTCATTTTAATAATGGCTGGAGGTGATTTATTATTTCTGAAAAGAAAACACACAAACAGAGAGGGCAAATAGATTAACAAAAAAAAAAAAAAAGATTTGTTTTTGGGGCGGTTGTCTAGCTAGCTGGGCTTTACAATGTTTACTGAGCATTATCTCGCACACTGTATTCCACCGTATCTGGATTATTTATTTAGAAGTGTAAACTGTGTGGGCTGCCGTGTCAGATTGTCTCTACGCTCTAAATTCGTCCTCAAGAAAAATTCATAACAACACAATTCACTAGAGTATGTACGCATTAGAAGAAATTATTTTAAAAAAATCTTTTTAATACAGCCATATTTTAAAGATATCGAATAATATATATTTAAAGTAGCATAAAGAAAATTTTGATTAGAACTAAGAAACCTGTACATACATACATTGATTATAGGTACGGGAATTTTCGTTTCTGATGCTATTGCTTTGGTAGATAAAAGTTGGACAAACCCATCAAACTACTAAACAATACCTTATTGCTGGTGATAGTAAAAAAAACCAGGGGAATTTTATCAAGATGATAGAGATATAGTTAAACAAGACTATATGTTAGATGAAATTTTTAAAATAATAAATAATTTGTGGTATGTAATCCCACGCTAAATTATCTACAAGAAATGCACAGGGAGCCAGAAAAAAATCTTACTACCACAGTAGGGAAATCGAACCCGATTAGTTGGGGTAGGCGCGCTACGAGGAAGTAGAAGACCCGGGTTCGATTCCCATCTGTATTAGTAAGATTTTTTTTTTTTTTTTGGCTCTCCTTACATTTCTTGTAGATAGGAATGTAATTGTTATCTAGAGAAATAAGACTTCTTAGGGACAAGGTGTGTAAGGGGAGATTTACCCTTCTCATAGTTGATCTGCCTCTCTTGCTGCCTGGCGTTGTCAGCGGCGACCTTCAGGAGACCCTGGATGTTCCTCAGGAGTGTCTCGGTCGAGGAGATGGTCGGGTCCGAGGTGGGTGCGGAGTTCGGCCCCGCCGCCCCCAGCGCCGAATAGTTGAGGGCGTGTGGGGACACGGTGCCAGGCGAGCCGCCGCCTTCCTCTCGATCCGACAGTTCTGTAACACACACATAGCCAAAAGTTACAAGAGAGAACGAGGAAAGAGTACTTTGTTCCCTACGTATGCCTCCTTTGGAATTGTAGGAGTAGGTAAAGCCTCTTTCATGAAAGGTAATAATAGCCAAAAAAACAATACTAAGAAAAATGAAAAACACAAACAGCCATTTTTTTTTTTTTTTTTTTAGTATTGAGTTATAAGAAGTTGATGCATTCAATTATTAATTGCAAAGGTTTATTGATGCAAGAAGTATTCTAAAATCATTATTCTTTTTTAAATTAAGCATTGTAAATTTAGTACAATAAATGCAAGGGAATAGAACAAAAAATTCTTACTATCGCAGCCGGGACTCGAACCCGGATCTCCTAGCTAGCCATTACACTAGCGAGACTTAGCTAGATTATTCCTTCTACTCGACGCTCTTTACTCCAAGTCTAAGCCCCCGATTAAGACGAATATATCGTCTTATGCTCGAAGGAGCTATCATTGTCAGCTATTTGTTAGACTCATATTTTTTTTTCTTTCTTTTATATTTTTTTTAAAATACTGATAGTAGTTGTGGAACAGTTTTTATTCCATTACCTTGCATTTATTGTATATAATTAACGTGGGAATAAATACCACAACTAATATTAGTATTGTAAATTTAGTATTCAGGAATGAACAGTTGTGAATAATTCCACATAAAAATACAATACTGCTAAGGTTAGGGAACAGGACTGACTAATTTTAATTTAATCCGTCAAGAGAGTCACAGCCAGTGTCTTTACAAACTTTTAATGTCTGGAAGAATAAAAATAAATAGTCATGAAGGCTGTGGATATTTGAGCAAAATTTCAGGGAGCAAAGAACCACTTTCAAGATACACAGTGGTTCCAATAAACTCTTTAAATGTAAATCTGGAATTGCTTACAGAAAGTTATTTCATTATTTATTTATTTTGACGCATATATAGGGCGTCCCGCAGGGGGGAGTGTCTAGATGGCCAAATATAAAATCTACATAACACAGTCTCTCCAGGCAGGCAGACACGAACTGTCGAGGACTCGACCTACACGGCACTCTCTCCCCGAGCCGTCAAAGTTATTACCGGCGGAGTGTATGTCGCTCGCACTAAGAAGGCACCATTATAATACTAATGAGAGAATGTGCTTCACACAGTGTTAGGCAGGGAGACCTGCAAGATACGGTTCAGGTGTCGTGTGTTCGACACAGGCCGCGTCTAGTCCCCATCCACGAGTAAGTACGGTTTTATGTATCGGACAACAAAGGGAATTAAAATATAGTTCTCTGAAAAAAAATAAAAAATAGTGAAATAATTTAATGCCTCGGAATTTCGCTCTAGAGCTCTAACACTAAAGTCTCTTAATTTTTTTTTTCTTACGTCCATTCCTACCTGCAAGTAACTTTTGTTTCCGAGCTCATCCCCTCCAGATTTGATAAGTTCCATACAAGGACATCCAAATCCTCTAGTCCTCTCCTTGGCATCCCACGTTCTTCCCGATAACCCTCCCCGACGCCTCAAGAGGAGGTGGCCAAGGGATCTCCTACTCCAGTCAGTTTAGTTTAATACCTAGGGAGTGAATACACTGGCATTTTTCTCCCCTTCTCAATCCCTCCTTGACTCCCTGCCTAGTCTCCTTCTTTTTCTAGGATAAGGAGAAGACGGGTGTCGGATAGTCTATCACGGGTTAACCTGGGCTCCTCTCTGAGGACGGGTTACGTCCCGGGATAGACGAGCAAGGACAACAATGTACCCCATCAAAAATTATAATGTATAGAAAATGTACAGAATAATTTTATTTTTAATGAAGAGCTAATTCAGATAATCGTTACACGATCATTTTTTCTTACAGTATATTTCTTGCTGTATAAGCCATTTTGAAAGAGTTTTGGAAGTATAAGAAGTTTCTCTGTGTATTTGTTTTAAGTATCAAACTGTTATTAATTAACAATTTTTAGTGCAAGGGAACAGAACAAAAATCTAACTGTCCCAGCCAGGACTCAATCATGGATCGCCTGCTATCCGGGCCGGTGCATTTTCCGCTTATACTACACGGACAAGTCTGATAAGTTATTGAATTCCCTGCACTAATGTCGAGAGTCTAACCTTTTTTATATTATTACTTAATTTTTTAATGAACACTGTAAAAATGACAGTTTTAATTTTAAACAATATTTGGGCTGATTAAAAATGTAAAAAATATAAATCAGGCAATAAAAGTATAAGTTAAAGCTTTCAAAGCTGGCCAATTAAAAAATAAATATTAATAATAAAATAAAAATAAGGCAGGAGTAAAATATGAAAAACGTCATTTGTGTCCTAATTACTGGGCCCATGAATGAGCCCACGTTCCAAAGACAGATATAGCAGATGTTTTTAGACTGTTAGAGGCCCGTGTTATGTTTTATGAAAAGGGCTTACATTAATTATTCACCCCCGATGTCAATAAGAAATATTTTTATGAGAAACATTACAGAGGGGGGCAATTTTTTACTCGGTTCAATAACAAAAAAGATCAAGACATTATTAAAATTAATTGGTTTAATGAGCACAAAAGAATATTTTGAGAAATGAGTGGGCGAAGGACACAAAAAGAAGCAATGAGCAAACGTTCGAAGAGCAAAAAGATAGAAGGAGAATTGAGAATCCCGAAGAAAGCCTCGTTAGAGGGCAATATAAAAGTAATTTATTATTATTAGTATGGAATTATCACAGCTGTCAATTGTGGAGTAAAAACCGGTAAAATATAAATTAAATTATAAATTCCTACTTGAGTTGGAAATGGAGATATATTTCAGTATATTATATATGCTGAAGGTATTTGCGGCGTCTGCTGTCTTATAGTCCACATGATGCATGACTATGATGCGTCTTTCCTAATCCTCTTCTTGTTGTCCTTCACGCTCTCTCTCTCTCTCTCTCTCTCTCTCTCTCTCAAACACACACACACACACACACTCGCATAAACTTCTACTTTCTGCGTGAAATTCTGCATAAAATTATAACCAATGCAAAAACAATATCTGATAAATGCTACCGGACGTGTTTTGTTACATTTGACAGGTATGGAGTCCGTGTCACTTATATATTCCGTCGAGAGAAAATATGTCTGTGATAATATTTGTGAGTGACCACTTTATACCATTACATAAAGGTGATTATGTAGGAAAACCGCCTAGTTATTAATATATAAGTAAAATAATTTCATTCTTTAAAAAAAAAAAATTGTTTTTCACTAAAGAAGTTAATTTAACATATCTTTAGACTTAGAATGCCAAATAAAAGGGATAAAGAAAAAAATCTAGAACATCAATCTGTAACGATAATTAATGTTTTGTATGAGTTAATTATTGTCCTTTTATTCTTTTTTTTTTTTTAGTGTTAGCCTCCCTAATTCTAAACATCTATGGCTCATGAGAAGCTTATATTTATAAATAAATTTGATTTATTTATTTTGGGTGATTTGAACCCGCAGCTTCAGGATTGTGAGACTCGTACGGATCTCCTGACGTCACAAATTATTGTCTTTATATAAGGATTAAGATTATATGATTAAGAGGGAGACTAGTATACTCGAAATGTCCGAGTATATATATATATAGCCATTACACTAGNNGCCTGAATTTCAGGCTATATATATATAGGATGGTTATGGAAGAAATCTATAAACTGAACACTTAGAAAATTCCTTAGCAGAATTAAGGATCCTCTGCCAGGATCTAAGGCCTGAAGAAAGATCTATATCTCTCACCTTGCTCTTTGTCGGAGGCTTCTTCCTGGTCTGATTCTGGTCCTTCGTCCTCCTCGTCCTCATCTTCGGGACCAGTGCCGCCGGTCTCGCTACCGCTCGCCTCGCAGTTCGATTTCGAGAGGTTCAGTACAGGACTCTGACCCGTCGACGAACCTGAACAAATCACAACCATACATTCCATATGAATTTCGGTCATTATTGTAAATTTAATAGATAATTTTATAATTCTGGAGGATTAATCATCAAAATGTGATTGTGGTGTACTTACCGTTGTGTGAGCTGAGGTCTCTTGGCTTCTGGTCGAGGGCCAGAGCTCTGTCAGTCTCGCCTCGCTCTTCTCGCAGTCTGAAACAGAAAAAAACAACAACTTAGCATTATAGTTGTCTGGATATTTTCAAAATTACAGTGCATAAGTGTATTTAAATACATAAGGCTATACAAAATTTGCCTTAATGGCCTGTTAAGACCGAAAGCATATTCCAATAAGTCTCATCAGAAGTTGCGTAACCTGAGCGAATTCCTCACCATTATAGTTTTCCTATTTGAACTTTCCATATCATGTAAACATTCCTAACATTATGGTTTTTTTTTATAACAAATAGAAATAGATGAAAATTCGTCAAGTCGGAGCTTGGCTCAACTAAACAGATTATCTATTTTGTGTTAGGAGAATATAAATGAGATAAAACTATTAAAACTACCTTAAATGGACAAAAGAACTATGAAACTAAAGGCTAATGCCCTTTGGGACAGGGAAGAGGCGCTCAACCATCTCAGTTTATTTTTAAATATCATTCTGATTGTGTCCCTTTTGAAAAAATATTGCAGAAAATATGGAATAGATTTAGTATTTGTTCGGTTTAATTTTTTTTTTTTTTTTAAACTTATGATAACAAAGTATTGAAGCTTATTCAATTTGGTCTCTCTGTGAACTTCCCATCTCCCTCAATCGATTCGAATAAAATAAGAAAAATTCGTTAACATTTCGTTAAACGAAGCCCATATATGAAATTAGGTTCAAATATTTTTGATTTCTGTAACTGAACCACCTATTGAATTGTCATTCTTAAATATCTTTATTAATAAGCATTCGAAAAAAAAATTATTATAAAATTTAAATGTTATAAAATCGCATTCTCCACCCTTTAAGTTTTATATTTAATTACATAATTAAGTTATAAACATTTTTCCGTAACGCTAATAATAAGAAAACTATTATGTTTTTAAATTATTTACTCTTTAAAAAAAAAAAAAAAAAACCACCCACCTAATTTTACATTCATCAAACATACACAAATTATAGTTAATGTAATTTTTAGTGTCTATAGGATCGGAAAAATGTGGACAAACGTTTCAAAAAATACTTCATGAGAAAAATCTCAATAGCAACATTCGCTTAGATCAATAGCTGTAGATCTATCGCATGTTTAGATCCTAAATACAATGTTCAGAAAGAAAAATGACAGAGAGAGCAAAGGTTAAGAATGAAAAAAATAGAGCTCTGCAATTTTCAAAATAACGAGTAATTTCAGATTATTATCATCTAAACTGAGTGTTGGAATGCTGTATTAAATTGTATTTTATTTTTATTGTTTGTCAATTTTTTTTTTAAATAAATCTTAAGACATTTTAAAATAGTACTTGTAGGTTTGTTGTTTATAATAGATATCTATCTAGAGCTATTGTTCTTTTGAGATTTTCTTCAAAGATTATTCAATATGCGCGATTTATGCAGGTTTTATTGTAGCGGGAGAAAAATTAAAAATACAGGATACATATATAGTTCATGTTATTTAATCTTGACTTGAAATAAAAATAAGGCAGGAGTAAAATATGAAAAACGTCATTTGTGTCCTAATTACTGGGCCCATGAATGAGCCCACCCCCCCCCCCCCCCCTCTTTCTCTTACTCAGTATGTTGCCTTTTGTTTATTACTCCACCTTTATTACTTTTTCTCAAAGAAAGATTACCAAAAAGAATGCTAAAAAGAATAAGGGAAAAGGGGAATACATAAAAACTTAAATTTTTTAAGCTTTTTAAGCTTATATATCAACCAACAACAGATTTATATAAGTTTTATTGATTCATTATACTATTGAACTATTAAACTTAATTTGGGTATTACTCAATGTGTGTATACCAGACACTTTATATTGCAAATATTAATTTACATTAAAGTGATTGAGGTTGTCTCTATTTCGCAAATGATTCATGTTCTATATGACGGCATAATAAGACGATGATGGTACTTAAATTATTTTGAATTCCTTACACAAAAGCACAATTCAAACACTTCAGGATCCAATGAAGTATTAAAACCATTATAACAAAAAGCTATTTTTTAAAAATGGGTATATTCCTTCTTCATTCAAAATTTCATTGGAAAGGGTATATGTATCTTTAGGGATTTTTATGAGGGGTTGTAAAGTAAAGTAAAAAACTTTTACGATTTTTCTAGAAAATTAGAAAAGATTTGAATCCACCAGAATATAAACTATTTTTCTTAAAACCAAATTAAATTACACAAAACATGGTACTCATTATAGAGAATCATGATATAGTTAAGTAAAACTCTTTAATCATTAATAGGTACAATTTATGGAACCTCTACGTATTTTAGACAACAAAAAGTGCCCATTGATGGCAAAGGTAACCATCAAAATTAACTGCCCTGAGTTATTACTTGTTGTAATATTGGGGCATAGGACATATTATGGGTATAAGTTGTGCTTGCAGATATTACTGAAAATGAAATATTCCTTATTAAATCCTAGACTTCAGGAAGCGAATATGATATTGAGTGTATAGCCTTTGCGTCTTTGGAAAAACCAAGCGATCCCCTTCCCCTGGCGAGAGACTCCCGTGGTCAATTGACCCCTTACGTTCGGTCGTGAGTGGGAACGGGCGGAAGGCAATTAGAGACAGCGAGTATGGGTCCATGTCCGCTCTGTCCCGGCGTGTAGAACGTCTCAATTACGTGCTGGAGTCGCCAAACGGAGATGTCTTATCTCGCGGGACACGACCTCCGTGTGCACCGTACACGGGAGGCGGCCCGTACCGTCGTGTGGGACACAGCGGGGGGAGCCGACTGCTTTCTAGTTACGGAGAGGGTCGCCATCGTGGAACCGTAGGAATGTAGCCGATATTAAACTGGGTCCTCCAATCTAAAATGGCATTTTCTTAAGGGTACTTCTTAGGTGCTAGATCTTAGGATTTTAGGATGTATTCCATAAAGAGCAAAAGAAGAAGAAGGAGGATGTTGAATTTTGGAGGACTGCATCTATCAAGGCCCTAGCGTCCGAGTCATCAATAAATTCAATTATTAAAAAAGAAATTTTTTATTTGTTCATGTAGGCTTCGACGGTCGTCAGATGTATTTACCGTTTCTTCTTCCGGGTTGGACCGTGTCAAATTGTTGTTATTTGCCGAGCTTTCGCACATCATGTGATGGCTTCTTCAGGGCTGAAAAGNTTTAAATTATAGTTATTAATATTAAATTCAGGCTCCTTGAGTTTTAAATGAAATGATCCACTAATTTTTAGATTTAGTATTAGTAAAAGAAAATGTGATAATTTAAGATGTTTTAATAATGTGACATCTGATTCATATTTAGCCAAACTCTTTTGGTATTCTTTTACAGATTTCTGAAAAGGAGTTTGATCGTAGTCGGAATTTGTGAAATACACTTAACTATAGAAATATAACATACGACATATGAGGAATTCCTGAGCGAATGCTTGTTACATCGTTTCAGACAGACGATAAGCTACAACTCATCATCCACTTACTCTATTGCTAGAGACAATTTATATCCTGAGCTTATTTATTGGCATTCATGAGTTTAACTCGCTTACATTATATTTAACAGTCTTTGTTAAATATAATATAAGGGAGTTATATTATTGCAATATATTTATATTGTATATCTGGAAACAATATAAATATTCTTAAAATATTTATATTGTTTCTAGCGATAATGAACTTATTTATTAGTCATGTAGTAGTAATAATTTGTGGAAATTCTAAATAAGGTCATTTGTATTAAAGTGTTAGTTGGGATCAAAAGTCCTAAAAATATAAGTATTCAAGAATATAGCTCTATAGAGATCCCTTTTGTGGCTCTGAAAGTTTTTGAGGGAATAAGAGCAAAAATAAATAAAGAATAAATAATTATTTTATGACCATTTTTTCTTCTAAGATATTACATTATTTTTTGTTGTATTTATATACATATACTTTACATCTTTCTGAACATTTTATTTGAATATCTTAAATAAGGAATTTATTTGCATATATTTTAGACTTAGAAGTATAGTTTAGTTAGGTATTTGGTCTAAGGAGCTGAAAATTAAAAACTGATTTGAAAACAGAAAAAGCTTTTTTAATTTTTGCCAACGTTTCGGCCTGAATTTCAGGCCTTCATCAGGGCAAATGGGGAGATATATCACATGATATAGTGATAGTGGACATGATCATTTATTTGCTGTAGAGCAGGTTTCACTCTCTCCCTTTCAGATGAAGCTTCCTAAGGAAGATATACACACACACAATCATATATATATACAGATATAATGTACAGTTTATGGGTAAAATGGAAATTTGGCAAGGAGTTGGTATAGCAGTGACAAAAACAAAAAATATAAATTTTTTTTTTACATCTTCATCATCTAGAGTTAAAATCTGATTTTTCGCATTAATAGTTAAAAGGTAATTATAAGACAGGCTAAAAAAAAAAAAAAAAAAAAAAATCAAAGTAATGCTTTTGAAGTGAGCTTGAACAGATAACTCTAATAATTTTTGTTCCTCTATTGACCAGCAGATGTTTAAATTTGAATTTGGGATTTAAAAAAAATAATAATTTCAGACGAATTTCAATAAAATAAAGGGGTGATATTAGGGAGATATTACTATCTCATTGAGAGTTCTTAATCGAAATTTTAATATATTTTTTTGTTTCTAATATTAATTTTTAAGTTCAAGGTTCAAGTCTAAGGTAGAGTGAATGGCGGGTGCTTCAAATGAGACTGACACACATACATAATTAATAATGCGCCTTCACATTAGCGCTAAGTATATAACAGAACTTAAGTGAGAACCTTCAAGTGAGAGCAATGAAGGCAATAAATTTTTATTAGTAAACTATTCGTTACGGTCTCACCCTGAGAGATCCACGTTGGAGTTGTCTACTGAATTATAAGTGTGAGAAAATCCCTCAATTCTTTAAAAAGTAATTGAAATGATCTAAAGTAAAAATTTTAATTGGAGAAATCAAAGTGAGTCGCTCCCTAATAGAGTTGGAGGCCATTAGGATAATATCAAATTATGTCTGATGGGAATGAAAGTTTATTAAGGGATGAGAATCTTCCGTTAACAAGAACAGTTAACTTGTGGATTAAAATCCGTAGAGCGGAGAGCTAAGAAGAGCTCGCCAAGCAAAATCTACACCTGAGCTGTACTTAAAAAGAAAAAAAGAAAAATTTACTTAAGGTATGAGTAGTTAATGAAAATTAAGGTATCTTTGAAGTATTGCTGAGGTTAAAATGTATCATTATTGTAAAAATTGCTTCATTATTAAATTAGGTTTGATATATTCTCGGGAATTGTGTTATTTCATAACGCCAACTTTTCCGGCTGCAAAAATAACCTACCTTTTATGTTTTTTTTAGTGTTAGACTCCTTTTCAACCACTTTGGTCCTTCAGGGAGGGGTTATTTACAGGTTACCACCCCATTCTAAACATCCATGGCTCAGGACTAGCTTTTATTTATCGATAAAAGCTTCTCCGAGAAAGGATTTGAACCTGCAGCGCTAGGATTGCGAGACAAGAACGGATCCTTTGAACTACCCTAGTGCCCCCCAATCTAACTATAAAAGAGCTAAAATTGTTGAAATATTATGTAAAATGCTATATTAAAACCTGTTACTGAAATTTGAGTCTAAATGGTTTGAAGAAGATATTGTAAAATTCTTATTTTAATAATTGTAATTCTTACAAAAATTTATATAGCCTATCAAGACTAATTTCTTTTTAGAGCTTTCATGATTTATTTTGTTAAAAGATCATAAAATATTGAGCATTTTCTTTTTAAAAAGTAAATGTCTCTAAACCAGCAGCTAATTATTTATGCCAAACGTTTTGGGAGAAATCTACTTATTTACCGTTATTTCTACTTAAAGGTTATTAAAAAAATAAATAAATTTCTCTACTAAACAAACTATCCTAAAATACATTTCTGAAAAAATAAAACGAGGAAATTGCCTAGGCCAATTTGTTTGAAGAAATATGGGTAACAATAAACTCTCCTTATTTGTTCTATACAAATAAAAACCATTGTTGTATTTGTTAATTTAATTAAGATAATTATCTTGTAGCCACAGTTATATTCAGATTATATATTTTGAGATGTAGGCCTCTCTGGATATCAGCCTTGTAATTTCATACGAGACAGTGATACTTTGTAGATGAAAGGGTCGTTATCGTCATATCAAAGAGGGATTGAGGTTTAATTAAAACATTTCCTTTCTAAGTCCCGTCTTTTGTGAGAAGGAAAATTAATGTAGTGGGTGGAGGCTGTGTTTACGGAGTCCCGCAGGGAGCGACTGAAGGCCTATACTCCGCGGTGGTCGATGCGTCCGAGGGACTGCCTCTTGCTCAAGATTAGAGAGGCGCCGATGGTCACAGGAGGGGGATCCCGGCAACAATTAATGCACGAATCTAGGGTTACTTCATTAGACACGGAAACAGGCTCTATAACAAGGCCTGAAACGAGAGCTTCACATCTCATGTGATATGTGGCTCTCACTAGAGCATTTGTCAACTTGTTGGTCACTCTCCCATCAATTATGTACACTAACTATCGTTAGGGCATCACCCTTGGACTAATCAGATTCGTTAGTGACCTAATCAGAAGTACATAAACTAGGCATGAAGCAAGAGTTAATCCATATTCGTCCATTCGGTTTATTATTTATCTCTTCACATCTGAAGGTTTAATTTTTTAATTAACTGATCATAGCCAAAAACCTTAAAGGTCTTTATTGTTCATTCTTATACTGCTCTTTACGGCAAAAAAATAATTAAATTTAGGGCACCCAAAGCATCCTAGTGGAACACCCAAGCCCACTTACATGGGTCCAAACTATTGGCTCAAATGAGCACGCTTCTATAGACTAATGAAAGTTTTCTTGGTAAGAATAGATTCCTTATCATCCAGAGGATATGACTTTCTTGTTCATTCTATACATTTTTCCAAAACAGACACATACATGTATTTAAAAGTAACAGAGAGAAAGAGAGGTACGCTTGTTTGTGTGTTGGGTATTTTGTATTCATAAATTTACTATGCCAGACAACTATGTGGGAAAATTTTTCATTATAATCACATAAGAGAATTACATACTTTGTACAAGTCCTAATTTTAAAATTCATGTAAAACTTAAAAATTAGAAATTGTATCTTTAGATCCTTTTGCTTATTTCTAACCTTAATAAACAATCATCAAAGGGTTCAAAGGCTTAAATTAAAGAGTTCTTTTTAAACCATTAATAGATCATAAGTCTTAACTGTTTATGGGTGTTTTAAATGGTCATAGAGACAGTAACCAGCTAATAATTTCAAACAATTTAATTAGAGGGTTGTATGAACATAGATTGCTATCAGTAGAAGAGTTTCAACGTGGGAATATTTTGCAAAATAGGAATAGTCGAAGCTCACGCTATGTCAAGGCAGTGGAGAATATGAGCAGAAGTACTGATAGTCCGAAGTACCTCTAAATGTGAAGATCGGTGCTTGGAAGCGACTGACAATCACTGATAACATCTTGTACATCAATCCATTTTATCTGAACCGCCTCCCTCTTTCTCTGGATATCGTACACAATTACAAATGTTTGTCGAGCACGATAGCCCCCCCCCCCCCCCAGTGAAGGACAATTAATTCTGTATTTACAGCTATCGTTATGGAAGACAGAGGGAACAGGTCTCTCTCACTCGAACGGCTGTTTGTACACGGTGGCGCTATCTGTGTGACATATGCTTGCAGCAGGTGCTCCCAACCGAACGCCACACTGATAAATGCCCTATCAAACTTTTTAATCCCGGATAGTATGAGTGGTCTGCTAATAGAAAAAAATGGGGAGGAAAAAAAAAGTTCGGAACACGCGCGCTCTCTCTTATTGTATCAAGAGATAAGCGCTCGGTTTTTTAATAATCCAATGTCAGAGTGTGTGTGTCTCCCCTCTTCATATGTTTCATCTAACTCTTCTATCGATGCTACTTTGTTTGATTGTTTCTACCTACTTAATCGTTTTTACCCTTATCTAACCCATATATCCTTGGAATAAATGACACATTTGATAGCCCTCACAGAAATTTTATTTCTCACTTAATAGATGCAAAATCAATTTTTATACCTCATAAATTATATGCTTATATATATATATATATATGGTCCT
>KZ806903.1:800316-816287 GCA_000696205.2 Oncopeltus fasciatus | reverse complement strand
CATATATATATATATAACAGAATAATAATAACAGAAACTAAGCTACTATTTTATCGTGTGTTTAAAAAACCATAATCATAAGAACTTATAAAGCATAAACTATAGTAATAATTGAAATAATATGCGAAAATTAATTGTTGATTATGTTACAAATAATCCCCTTTCAAAATATATCATATGATCATATGATATTATAATAAAGCTAAAACAAATCTTAGTGTATTTTTTGAAAGAGTTGAAAGGTATCGAAAATATTTTAGTTCTACTCGTTCCCATTAGAATTCTTTAAATTTATGTTCTTCTAAAAAAATGGGGGGAAAATTCTGGGATGAATTTCACGCATAACACAATTTTTTTCCTGCTCTAGTAGAAGAAACCAAATATTTATATCTATGTAAATAATCAGGATCATGAGAGAGGGTATAAATAACACTTATAGTATATATTATAGTTTATATGCCTATATAACTCTTGATAATAGTATTTAAAGTAATATTAGAACTATTATACCTTCTATTATCTGTCTTCATTGGTTTCTGCAAACCATCTTCTGTTGGCGATCGCTTTCGGACATTGTCCATCTTCTTGGCCGAATACATGTGTTCACTGTCACTGTCTGTATTGTACTTGAATGCAGTTGCTGTTGAATACAGAAAGTGACAGTGGACACATGTATTCGGCCAAGAAGATGGACAATGTCCGAAAGCGCTCGCCAACAGAAGATGGTTTACAAAAACCAATGAAGACGGATAATAGAAGGTATGATAGTTCTATATTCATTGGTAGTGGAAATAACCTTTTAGATTATTTACCTAATATTAGACATTAGATTAAATAAAATTGTATTTTATGATGGAAACAATAAATGTCTAAAGCGTGGAAAATGTGAACCAAACTGCCTTTACTGAGGTATAGGTATGTTTGAGTGCAGACTTAAGATGGATTTTTCATACGTAGGGGAAATCCTGTTGAGTACGGACTTCCACAGCCTGGAAGCTCTCAAACTTTCATGATGAAGATCTCCAGTACCTCGGATCTCCTTCTGGAGAGGACTGTAACTCGAACTGACGGAAGACGGCCCCTCGGGGCCCGCCAGGGAGATCCGAATCCAAGAGTAATTGGCATCCTCTGACACTTTTCAACCATCAATTTGACTAACCTTGTTAGACGGCGGGGAAAGGTCTTCTCTTTTATTTCAATCTTTTCCAGTCAACCTCCCCTCCCCCCATCACTGTCTCAGCTACGGTCACCGACAATTTTTTTTTTTTTAATATATATTTCATTTGATCTTGAACAATAAATAAAGACATACCGAACGTTTTATTGTGGTATTCACTATATAAATCTAATTGTATTATATTGTTCCTATATTAAAATTGTTTATCTATTGTTTTAATTTAATTGTTAATTTACTTTTTAAGTTATATAATTTATATTTCTGCATTTAAAACGGTTTTGTATCTATATTTGTGTATGTCTGTGTATAGGTGTGTGTACGAATATAACATATTGCACACCAAGTACTATATAAAGTAATGTATACAAGCACTAAAAAACGGAAAACATTTAAAAGAATGGATAACAGATTTAACCCTAGATAAACCCCAACAGTCAGGGCGTAATAACCATGATGTTGATCGCCCTATAACCTGATCCTATTCCTAAACCATACCGAACGACAATAAAAGATTTAGATCAACAACGAGTCCGTCGTTTCTTGTTGATTTAAACAAAGCAGAAGTTGAGTAATCTATGTAGATCAGCATGTTCGATTAAAGACATTTATAAGTAAGCATAAATGAGGAATATTATTTATTTAGTTGAAGAGTTTATTCCGACGTTAATTTTAAACAATTAATGCAAGGGAATAGAATAAAAAATCTAAACTGTACCTGGACAAAAATGCTTTTATTCTATTCCCTTGCATTAATTGTTTAAAATTAATGTGGGATTAAACACCACAACTTAAAAAATAATATTTATAAAAATAAATTAAAAATTAATAACGAGTGTCGTTTAAATAGCTTGACAATGTATGCTCGTTCGAGCATAAGACGATATATTCGTCTGCTTCGGAGGTTAGACTCTCGACACTAGTGCAGGGAATTTAATAAGTTATCTGGCTAGTAGCGGTTGTGTAATGGTTAGCATTCTTGCCCGGATAGTAGGAGATCCAGGTTCGAGTCCTGGCTGAGACAGTTTATATTTTTTATTCTATTCCCTTGAATTAATTGTTTATAAATGAGGAAATTTTTTCAATAGCAAGAAAGAACAACGGGCGTAAAATGTAAGTACACAGTCTAGCCAGGAAATAATGAATTGTTAAGGGTTCACAAATCGTAGTTTAAATTCATAAATTTCGACTGTAAAAGTCTTACGCATAGTAAAAGCTCACTCTTGTTACAGTAATTTATACTTTTAGAGCTCATATTATTCATTTAATACATATGTAATTACTAAATTTAATAATGTTTTATGATCATCACAAATTAATATATTTGCTTTTTCTTATAGACTCATGGTACAAGTAATAATTTATACGATGAATTTAACATCATTGTATTTCATATATTTTTTCTTCGTAAATACATTTTTCTTCATTTATTATATTTTCATTTTCTAAATCAACCCATTGGCCAAAATAAACCAACTGTGTTTGAGTCATAAACTGGGTAGGAGAGGACTTTATTCATAGATAAAAGTCTTTACAGAGGAACAGCTAAAATGAGATTGTCTGTCGTTATATGCTTCGGGCGCTGATTATATATTTGAAAAATACTTTTTCGCCAAATATTCTTCCCTCTCAGGCAACCGCTTTAAATTCCTACATAGTTAAGGTTGAACAAGAGAGCTAGAAGTACCTCGATTTCTAAATCTGAAGCAGCAGCATTGACTTAACCATGTGTGTTGTACCTGGGAAATCAGACTCGATGTGACATGGCCAATATCCTCAGGACATTTCAAAAGTGTTTCTTCGGTGATGCCTACATCGCCCGAAACCATCAGAAGCCCCGATGAAGGAACAGAAGGAGCACCAAGTCCCCATGCTAAGTCCCCCTAACCATGATTGATAAGCGGACTATGACCCTTCCTCTGAAGCGGCTAAATAATCCCATTAAGTCCGCCGAGTCTCTCCATCACATCCATCTTGTCTTACCATAACGTCTCCGATCGCAAAGGAATTATTTCTAAGATCACTGAATATAAATGGTGATTAAGATTCATAAAGAGTCCTACACTCATTTGAAGAAACTGAAGAAAGGACTTCACTTAATCTTATTATTTTTAATCATCCACTCTGCCCTTTCCATGCATCCCAATCCTCTAGCCCAAACTCTATCCAGTATTACCCATCCTAATAACCCACCACGCCGCCTGAATAGGAAATGGCCGCGTGACCTCATCATTGCCAACACTTCACAATAAGAATTGAAAAAANTTTTTTATTATATGCTGACGTTTCGGCTAACATTGTAAGCCATCTTCAGGAATATCATGAAAGCGAGAAGGGACGTGTAGTCACCTGGATCAAATGTTCATGACTACTAGAATCCCAGGGAGTTTTCTTGCTTTCTAAGCGGAAAAAATGATATTATATATATATATGTATATAGTAATCAAGAACAGGATTATTATTATTTTTTATTTTTTTTTAATCATTATTTATATTGTTATGTTTTTATTACTTTATGGTGTATGTTGTACATTATTATTATTATTTATTGTATACTATGAGAGCACATTGCAAGATACACGCTGTGCAGGATGTAATTTCTAAAATAAATAAAATAACCTAAAAAAAAAAATTTTTAATCATAGCTATAATTTGGCCTTATTGGCAAATTACTTATGAGAGAGGTACTTTCCAAAAAGCACAACATCACTGTTTAGCTCGAAAAAAGTGGCAATGGATCCTTAACCATGCTCGAGGAATTAAATGGAATTTTCTAACGTTAAAGTTATCTAAAAGTGAAACTGCTAAGAAGAAAAATTTAAGAAAATGTTGTTTTTCAATTTAATAGACTGAACTGTTCACAGAAATATAGTTGATGATTACAACTAACTTTACATTAAATTTTATCGACACATTCAGTTGGTTTGATTTGTTTTTTTCTGAAATAGTTAGTTGTATATGAGATGAAATCGATTAGATAGCAAGCTCCTGTCGGAAGGTAATCCAGACCTTCAGTAATATTTCTTGAGTGATTTGTTGAAGGAGACACTTAGAAAAATAATCAAGAAAAATCCCCCCCCCCCTCTCTCTTCAAAGGAATTTTCGCAATTCTAAATAAACTAGTTATTTTCTCTTTATGAGTAAAATATCGTGTTTAATTAACAGGATATTTTCATTTTTTAAAAGAACAGAAAATAGTTTTTTTTTTGTTTCCGGTTTAATTATATTCCACTCAAAAAAGAAAATGTCAAATTTTAAATTAATTCTAATATACATGATAGGAACTTGATGGGTAAGTTCAGTGGAAACGCAGGATTGCAATAAGGCAGACCTATCCAGAGGGAAGGGTTTAAGCACTAATATATCTTTTATGTTTGCAGAGCACGATCTCCCCGACTGACTTTTACAACACTGTAAGCTGCCCGCTGAAAGACAGGACGAACCTGCAACATACGCTCGTATTTCATGTGGGCTCCGCCAGATAGAGGGAGTGACGTCTTACCCGTGGGTGCGAGACTGCCAGAAGTCGGAATCTATAAGTCCCCCCCCCCCCCTTTAAGGGTGAAATTTATTGATTTCACACTTAAAACTGCAACCCATTGATTTGAAGAAAGCTAAATTTGTTTAATGTCTCTAAAATCACTTCAAACTTTGACAAATATTTTTGGACACTGAAAATAAATATGGAAATATAACTCATTACAGAGACAAAGCAATAGTTATAAAAATGAAATAAACATAACAGGAGATAGTTAGAGTGATTGAGGTGGTAGGGATGGATAAGTATATCCATGTGTATATATCATTTATTGTAGGAAAAGTAGTAATTTTCTGACACACAAGAAACCCAAAATAAAAAGGCCTATAAAAGGAGTGTTTGTTGACCGTAGATATTATTCTAAGATGATTTTAGTTGGGGTTCGGTCGAGGTAGATCCAAAAAAACACAAATTAAAAAAATGTATTTTTTTATAATAAAGGATTATCTGCCAACGTTTCGGCTTACATTGTAAGCCATCTTCAGGGCTGTAGAAATACAATGTCATGAGAATACAATAATAATTGAAATTAGTATAATAGAGAATTATAATATAATGTGATATCAAGAGTATGAATGTAGAAAGCTATGTAAGACAATTTAAAGTTTATGAAAAACAATTTGAAAAAGAACCAATTTGAAAAAACATGCAAACAAACAACTTATTGACAAAAAAATAAAATAAAATAAACGGACAAAGGAAAAAAAGGGAAGGGTATTATTGGGAATAAGTGACTTTGGAACTGGGAAAAATGTTTGACAGGTTTATTGAGAAGTATCTATTTGGATCTACCTCGACCGAACCCCAACTAAAAACATCTTAGAAAAAGGCCTATATTTTAAAATTTGGAGAAATAACTATCAAAATTAAATATGGACAATTTATTTTATTCTATAGGTTTAAACCTTTAGGGAATTAATTACTGCTCTTCATCTTCAAGGATTCCTTCTTCTACAATAAACAAAGAGTTAGGACTAGCAAAAGAACAAAACCAAGTAAGCCAGAATGAAGATTGAGTGAAAAAGAACTGCTCATATAAGACAATTTCAATTAAAGCATGCCCAAAGAAATGTTTGGACATGAGTATTCCGAAGGCCCTCTAAGCCGCGGATATTGCTCGCTGACCGCTGGAACCTCTTTGTCTGACCGAGGGTTGGAATTTATAATTTGTTCTCCGATCCCCCCCCCCCAGACTCAGATCTCCCCTCCCCGAGCCCCTGGATTTAATTTTTGACCAGTGCCCCGACCGCGGACCTCTCTTAAGCTAATTCCTCCCATTGTCTACAGACTCCTTCTTCTTCTTCAGCCTAACTCTCCATCTGCCATCCTAACTCTTCATCGCCCCTCACCCCAACCACATCCTCTTTCTTTCCCTCTTGTTCTTTCTCTCATCTCTTTCTCTCCCATAAGGGTGAGTTTTAAACTCCGCTTTATTGCCATTCCATGAGCTAGGGCTCGTGATCTTATAAGTCCTTGGAATTATATTGGTTTTGTGTGCAAAGATTCTCTCTTTTATTTACTCAGCTGTGGACGTTTATTAACTCATAATATTGAGCATTTTTATATTTAAGCTCTTTGTGGCCAACAATTCAACAAATTAAGTGGATATTTTTATATCAATAAGACAATTAAAATATATTGATAAATACAAATTATTTACCGTTTCTTCTCCCGGGTTGGACCGTGTCAAGTTGTTGATAGTTGCCGAGCTTTCGCACATCATGTGATGGCTTCTTCAGGGCTGAATAGAGAATGAGAGCTGTTTTTTAATTCCAGGTGGTATATAAATACCATGTTTTATACACCAGGTGGAGTATAAAACCGGCGCGGTCCGGTCCTTGGGCGAAGCCTGCCTTCCCATTGGTTGATACTGGATTTAAAAAACAGCTCTCATTCTCTATTCAGCCCTGATGAAGCTATCACATGATGTGCGAAAGCTCGGCAATTATCAACAACTTGACACGGTCAAACCCGGAAGAAGAAACGGTAAATACATCTGACGACCATCGAAGCCTACGAGAACAAATAAAAAATACTAAATCTAAGTAAGGTACCAGGTTTAAGAAGTGTGATTGAATAAATATGCTACTCTGAGATGTAGATAAGTTTCTGCAAATAACAAAGAAAACAATAAGCTAAAAACCAGAACTAGGATTGTTTATCAAGTTATAATACGATTGGAAAAGATATTTCAGGAATCAATGGTAAGATTTCAATATCAATAGTTAATTATAGTGATTCTTAACGCTTAAAATTATCTCTGAAAAATGCTTATTTTTAAACTGTAAAAATGACTCTTGAGGATTCAGTGGGCAGTGTAGAGCATCAGACATAACAATTCATGCTATAATCCAAGAAATTTCGTTCTTTGCATTTTTGAAGTTAAGTCAAAGCCGAGTACCTGAATAGTTTTAAATCTGCTAAGTAGGAATCGGTTGGTTATCTTTGGAAGCCAGAAAGGAAATGTCATTTGCTTCCCACTCCTATTACACGAATCAAATAAATAAAATACGTCAATATAAAAAATAAATAAATAAATAAAAAATGACTCTAGCCAATCATTCAATTATGAGTTGGGGGTTGTTGGAAAGGGGGTAAGTTGTGTAGATAATGCGGTACAAAGTTAGTGAGGCGGAAGGAACCTACCCCCGCCGAACCCTCTGCCCCCACTCCTCGCCTCCTACCCCTACCCCCACTCCTCCTCCTTTCCCTGAACACAACATCAATATTTAACACTAAGACAAAGTCGGGACGAGAGAGACGCCCGAGGGATTCTTGATTAATTAGCAGTTTCCTTCCCAATTAGACCTCCCCCCCCCCACACCCCACCCTGGCCGCCATAACTGATGTAAGACGGATGAAGGCCTCAACCGAGCTGCAATATTATATCTTGCGTTTCGTCGTCGAACTCCGAGAGGACGCACCGCAACAGAGGCTTGTACTCTTACATATTAAACCGGAAGGCTATCGATTCCCAAGATCCCAAGATCCTTGGACGATTAAACCTTAAGTCTGTACCCTTTTGATAAGACAGACCTTACCCTGCCTGTACCCTTTTGATAAGACAGATTAACCCTTCAAATGATTCTCTAAAATCTACAAGGAGCTAGACAATTAAGAAATATATAAAAAAGTCAGAAAGTAAAATTGTACAAGTTTCTTTAAATTGTAAATTTCTGCAATGGATTACAATCTTATTTACAAAACAAAAAGGATCATGAAGTATTAAATAAAATGGATACCAAATAAGATCCATTCAAAATGAAATAAACTGCCTTGACAGGGCTATTAAATTATTAATAACCAACGACATTTTACAAGTGGATGAAATTAATAACTTAGCTCAAAAGAATAAGATTATATTGATACTCCTTGACTTTTTCAATTAGTCAGGCACAGTATAAAGTTATAACAATACATATATATTACAATATATCCTATTGTATTACATAGAATCACAGCCAGAATACATGAGAAATGTACGAATAGGAGAGATTACTAATTTACCAATAGTTAATTAGTAATCTCTCCTAAAGGATAGCTCTGATGCCACCAAAAAAAAAATATAGGATAGACTTAGCAAATGCTAATGAATATTTTAAACCAATAGAAACTTTATTTAAATTGTTGTCACACTGTAAAAAATATTATGTCTTACTTACAACTGAAATAATATCAAGTTTATTGAGAAGTAAATTCCCCAATCATTTTAAAGGAAATTGGAGTTTGATAATGAGAAAAACCTTCTCCAGGTTAAGAGAGGAAATTTGAAAGAAACTAATTTTTCATGGGTTCCCACAAAAGCTATTTCCATTTATTCCATATAAAGAATGATATCAGGTTAAAAACGATCAATGTTCTAAAGAATAATAATACCTTGTATGTAATATGACTTGAAGTCATATCGCCAAGTTTTCATTAGCTCGGGGACTTTATGTCTCCATCTTCATAAGAAGAGGAGAAGTGGCTGCAATATTCCAAAGATCTGCCTCAAGGAGGAGGGACGTCTTTAGTTGGGAGAAAATTAGCCATGATTGCACTTAAATTACACGAAACAGAAACGCCCTTGTCGTCTCCTCCCCGAGACGAAAACGAGAAAATTGAATACACGCATCCAGTCTCCCTCCCGTGTGATCCTCCTACAACCCCCCTTTCGCCCGCCGTCGCATTGTTTTAAAGGGCGAATGGAGGCGAGGGGCTTAAAGCGAGAGCTAATCAAATATTCCTCGGAAAGCTACTCGTGTATAATCTTCTCTAAACTTGAGATTGGTTTTCCTTGAAGGGTTCCGCCAACCCCCTTCCCTTGGTCGCGATTGCCTCGTGAGACCTTCGGCGAAAGTATGGGGGAACTTGTTAATTCCTTCTTATTCCCCACCTTCGTCGTACACCTTTCCCACCATGTGCACATACACAAGATCCTCCGCCGATTCTGTCTCTGATTATGATTCCACACGAATCTCCCACTCACTCGGAGGGGTGTGATTCCTGCCTGGGATTAACGCCTTATTGAATTGCGGGGTTCGGCATCACTCTGGTGACGTCAGCTTTGGAGAAGTGCTCCGAAATCAGTTTAGCGCTGTCAAGACAATTCTCTACTTCCAGGCGTCAGTGGCCCCGACAGCTCTATAATAGCTTCGTACTTTTGAAAGGGAGTCTTTAACTGTCACTTAGGATTAAATAAAAAATTATTATTTTTATATTGTAAGTTATAGTAATATTTTTTATTTGTATAGGGATATTTTTTACTTTTAAGAGATGTCTCTGAAGGGGGTTGAATTTGTGTGCAATACAAGCTCCGTGGAAATACCCTTATATTTTACCCAACATTGGAGACTTTTATTTTTATTCGATAAATGTTGGACATTATACTGAAAAAACCATTGAAGATAATATTATATATTATATATATACTCACTCACTCATGTATGCAATGTTCATACATTACATATGCATACATAAAATAAAAAGAATTAAGATCGATTAAAAATGAGTTGAGTAGCCATTTCGTATTGTAATAATCTGGACATAGAATTTTCGGTAGCTTGAAGCTTTTGAAGGTTTTATTACAATATATCAAATTAAACTAATCTTGGAATTTAGTAGTGCTTGATTCATCATCAGAAGAACAAAACGCAAAGAGAGGCAGACGTGTGAGATTGAGAGAAAATTAGCCATGATAATTGAGTGGCTGATTCTCAAATATGAACTAAATATGAAACATACAGATCGCACCCGACTCGTATTTCAAAATAGAAGTGCTCATCCGACGCTTCTGAATACATATTTCAAAATTGAAGAATGCAAAATGGACTTTCATCCAAAATCAATGCCACTTACACCAAAAGGAGCGACCAATCACAATAGAGCTTTCACAATAGAGATGTTTCAATGATGGTAATAGAGTTCAGCCTATGAGAAGTGATTTAATTGAATTTCGAAAGGACCGACAATTGGAAACTAAAGGACTAATATCTGCCCATGTTAGTTCAAAGAAAACAAGCAGAACTAATAAAAAAAAAGTTCATTGGATATCGCATTACCGCCCTTACAATTGGGAGCTTCTTTAAGAAAGGCCTTCATCGGTGGGATTGTCTCGAATGGAGCAAGCCATGCGAAGAATAGCGGCGCAATAAAAAGATAATGTAGTCATTGCGGTGACAAGGGAGCAACAGAGCAACCCCCCACAACCCCCTTAGCCGCCCACGAGGGGGTGGGACATCTGAGCGCTTCTCTCTCCCATCGCCGCTAGTCATAATGAGAAAATGCTTTTAACACCGTTTTTCCGGAGTCGTTCCGGGGGTGGGTGGGGGAAGGACACTAATGTGTTTCTTCGGAGTGGGAGGAAGCGTAATGCGATTACGGCAGCCGCTGGATTCCTCCCTTACTTCTTAATAATATAGGTACTTTTAGCTCTGCAGGGGGTAGCGTTTACTCCCACTTTCTTTCTTCTTTTTGCTTTTTTAATATTTCAACAAAAATATATATTGATATTCAGTGGATTGTGTATTTTTATATAATAATTTGCGAAAATATTAAGACATTTATAGACGGATATCAAACATGAATAATCAAACTCACTTTCTAATATGTTACCCATCATACTTATCATTTATTTATATATTTTTTATTTATTTAGTGTCTCTCGAATATACTTATTCGCTATAACAGTTCAAACTAAATCAATTATTTTATATTACTCGTCATCGTCTTTTAGCGTATGTCTCTTAAGAAAACAGGCTCAACATTATATATTGTTAATTGTTTCGATTTTAAAAATTTCCTACATGATTTTTATCTCCCCTTTTCTCTTTTTCGTACTTTTTCTTATTAACATTCTTTATTTTATTTGTTCTACTTATCTGTTTGAGGGACTACTTGTAGCATTTTCTACCTTTCCCACTATTTTAGAAATATGTAGTACTTCTCTTGCATGCAATCTTTCTTACCATCAACCATACTCTCTCTCTCTCGCTCTCTCTCTCAATCTTGATCACTCTATCTCGCGTCTCTGTCATCCCTCCCATTCCGTGCCCCCTCTCTTTCCCTCCGACTAGAGCTTTCTTAAGTTTCTTAACTACCGTTAGATAAGAAAGACTATTTCCCTCAAGTAAATTTTATTATAAGTAAAATTATCATAAATATAACCCGAAGTGCAAAAAAAAAAAAAAAAATACTGAGGAATACAGTCTGTCCCAACAAGGAATCGAACCTGGATCTCCTACTTTCGTGGCCGGTATGCTATCCATTGCATCACCGGGCCGGAAAGCAGAAGATGCAGGTTCGAATCCTGGCTGGGACAGATAGATTATTTACTCAATTTCCTCGCATTAATTGTTTAAAATTTACGTGGGATGATACACCACAACTAAATTAATATTTATAAATGAAAAAAAAAAAGTAAATAATTAAAAGTCAATAAATAGCTAGACAATGTCGGCTCCTTCGAGCATAAGACGATGTATTCGTCTTTCTTGTAGGTTAGACTAGTATGTTGGGAATTCAATAAGTTATCTGGCTCGTCCCGGCGGTGCAAGTGGTAGTATACTGGCCCGGAAAGCAGGAGGTCCAGGTTCGAGTCCTGGCTGGGACAGATAGATTTTGTATTCTATCCCCTCGCATTAATTGTTCAGAAGTTAGGTATTGATGTCTTAGAAGAGATTGTAGCTGCTTGACACATACGCGTCAGGGAACTTTCGCCCTCCGACGTATCTCATCTCCTCCGGCCAAGCGGGGCGTCAGACTGAATGCACTTCCTGGGTACAGTTCGGAAGTGGATGGTAATACATGTGGAAGAGGACTGAGCCGTATGATTGGCCGTGTGAGGTCGGCGCCATGACCCGGCGCAGTTTGCCGTCAGCGCAGGATTACCACATCAATCGGCGCGCTGCAGGTCAGCCCCCGGACGGACACAGCACTCCTGCTGCCGGACTTAATTACGATAGCGACGATTGTCAACGGCCCTTTGGTCGTCTCTTATGCATAATGGATGAGTGTACCCCTCCCCCCTCCCTTCGACAACCAATAATAGTACCCCCACCCCTGACACTGCACAACCAAAATTAAACTTGGAATTTTGAAACGCCCCGTGTAAATAACTGCGACCCCGGGGGAGGGTTTGTGGCCCGTCACACCTAAAGCTCAAATCCAACTAGTAAACAGGGCAGTGTCACAAAGGCTTTGATTTTAAATGAACTAATTTATAAGGGTTGATAACGGATAGAGGTCGCTGGTCGAGAGATTCGGATGTGAAATTTTGAAAAGGCCTCAGCAGAATATTCATGCGAAATTTTCTCTTTTTTTCTTCCATTCACAATTGAACATTATTCAATAACATCACATAATTATGTGGAAATCAAATTATCAAAATACTTTATGCAATAAATACTCCCTGTATTGTATTTCTATTAAAATAAAACTATTTTAAATAAATTATTTTTCAGTTTGTTATTATTGGGAGGAATATAAAAATGGGATGAAAAAAAAATTTAATGAATGAAGCTGCATGGTATATTCTTTCTATGTATAAAAATTAATTAAGCCATTTAAAATAAGTAATTAAATACAATCATTGACAGAAGACCATCTATCGTCTGTTAGACAAAATTTACATAATACAATGGAATAAACTTTTATAATAAACTGGCGTTGTCCGGTTAAAAATTAATTTTTTATGTATAACCTTCATTTATATATTACATTCTGTTAAAAATAAATGAAAACATTTTGTAATTTGATAACAATGTATAATAGAAAATAAATGACATTAATGAAATCACACGGGGAGAGGAGGTGACCAGTGTCACAACTCTCAAATAAAAATTAATTTATTAATATTTCTTTTAGTTTCTATTTTTAAATTATTTTTTCTTGAGACAACCATTATTAAAAAGAGATCAGTTTAATAATCTCGTTTGTAGAGTAAACTGTCTATATACGTTAAAATAATAATAGTATCTTGATGTTCAGATAGGATCAATAAAAAGCGAATTACTATACACGTTCAAATGTGAACTAGAACCATAGTTATAATTATTAAATTCATATGAAATTGAAAACAGGAGCCAAAGGGTAACTTGCAAATTTTTCTGTACTGAATCGAGTGTGATCAGTGTTCCACTGATGGAAGTTGGAACCTGGAACTCCAAGTTGAGTCCTGGTTGGTCTCAAAGTACATGGAAGTTCCATAACTCCCACCGGCAACGCTAGCAATGAGCGGTGACCATTGACCCGTTCGGACTGGATAGGGAATGGTGTGTTTACCGGCAGGCTGAGGGAGTAGGGGTGAGGGGTGGATCTGAAGAAGGGTTTGGCACCCCCTCATTTTAAGGGATTGCGTCCGCCACCTCGGCCCTTGGAACATTCGAGAGAAGGCTCATTTAATTTTGAAGGCTTGGATTTCATTTGAAGACCTCAGGGCTGAAAGGGGGCTGTACTCCCTCCCCCACCCCCCCAAAGTCTCAATGTTTTTCCTGCGCCACACTTACCCACCCCTATCCTCAACCCTATTCTTCATTATATAATAATTAGTGAATAATTATCACAAAAAGGGAACCCCATCGAAAAGTCCTTATTAAATAACTTCTCGTTTCGAATCTTCTTTGTAGCGTGTCCGTCCGGGTTGAGGGGTTTCCAATTTCTACCCGGGCTTAAAAGAGTGTCATATTTCCGCCTTTACCTTATCATCCCTTTGTTGCTATCGCCCTTCTCTTGAGTTACGCCTGGATGGATATCCAGATATCACCACGCGAATGGATATCTGACTTAAATTGACATCCACTAATACGTTATTGCATTTGAAGAGTTCTCAAAGAGTAATTCATTCTCATCATTAAATGAAAAGTTTAATTCAAAAATATTTAACTGAAAGGGCTAAAAAAGTAATTAAGTCATCGTTATTATCTACACAATTCATAAAAATCATTTAATATAAATAAATTTGGTGTCTATTTTTATTAGATTCTCATAGGAGGTAACATGACGCGAATTTTTAAAAAATTCAATTTTCTTTTTTTCGGTTGGGTTTATGGACCCAAAGGAATCTTAGCCGCCCCATATAGTACTTATGTGTCAGGTAAATAATCTAAAAGATTATGTTCACTACCAATGAATATAAAACTATCATACCTTCTATTATCCGTCTTCATTGGTTTCTGCAAACCATCTTCTGTTGGCGGGCGCTTTCGGACATTGTCCATCTTCTTGGCCGAATACATGTGTTCACTGTCACTGACTGTATTCCACAGAAGGATGGACTCGGCCAAGAAGATGGACAATGTCCGAAAGCGCTTGCAATCAGAAGATGGTTTGCAGAAATCATTGAAGACGGATAATAGAAGGTATGATAGTACATATGTGTGCTTGGTCAGAAACTAGAGATCTATACATGCCTTTTGGTATCCATACATTCAGGTTCAAAATTTGGTTGTTTTTCCAGGAGCAGGTTGTTCAATCCTCGTCCAAAACCCCCTCTAACCTTGAAGGACATCTGATTTTTCAACGGGGGCTTACTCCATTAGATGAGTTTGTCTCCTATAGACTGACGGATCTCGTCAACTCGGGATTGCCGTGATTCTCTTTCATGTCAAAAATAGTACAGATAGGATACGAACCCAGTTACCACTAAATTTTATTTTTGTGTTATTAAGAGAATCATCTAGATTTATTTCACAGCAATATTTTTTTTTTTTTTTTTTGCTTTTACTTACATTTGAAGGCATTCATTTCAAGAGATTAGTTTTCGAAGAACCCCTTCCGAGTGAATCCCGCCGTATACCACAGCATGCGCGAGAGAGAAAGAGGGAACGAGAAAGGCTATTACCAACTTGAAATATTGTTGATATTGGCACATTATATTCGACTCGGTTGGATATTTATCGCAGTGATAACGTCGCGGCCCCATTGTCGCTGTCTTGAAGAAGAAGAATAAATATCTCTTTGGAGGAGGGGGGGGGGGGTATAACCCTATTTTAGGGAGCCGTATTAAAGCCGCCCTTTATGACCAGGAATCCCCTGGAAATCGGATTTCCATGACTATATAGCATACGTGTGTGCGCGTGTGTGTGTGGGTGCTTGGAAATAAACATATTCTTGCATACGTCTAGCCCTCACCCCACAACGGCCGTGATCTCATATTGTTTGGCGAAGAGTGGGGGGTGGCCCACAATGCCAGGCCCTAATCCCCTGCCCCTTACTTCTTGATAAAAATTCTTATTGAGAGCTTTTACCGTTCAGGGGGCGCGTTGTTACATGCATGCCCATCATTTTAAATTTTAACAATTTAGCTTGACTTACATATATATGAATATATTCATTTTTTTTATAAATGCTTATATTTAGAGAGTGAGACAGACCAGCTTTTATTATATAATATACTCAATACTACAAGTAACATTATATAAACCTACACTCCACAAATTAAGAGATTAATATGATAATAACAAGATAATTGTAATACCACCGGTTTACAAGATCCAATTAAAGACATATTTGTTTTTATCTAAAATAAGGAATAAAAGGTATACGAACTTTTCGCTTTATTTTATTATTTACTGAAAGAAAAAGAAAAAATGGACATTTTCTACTCTATTTCACAGAATTCATAAAGGAAGTCAGTTATTAAGCTAAATATTATTTACAATTTACATATCAATTTTCCATACTATGACCAAGTAATCGAATATTTAAATATTGTTACTTTTATTCACAGAATTGTAATTTATTGTTTTATATTTCAAAAATTGAGTGCTTTTGAGATGTTTC
>KZ806903.1:745822-785925 GCA_000696205.2 Oncopeltus fasciatus | reverse complement strand
AATTCGAGACAATCCTAGGGGGGGGGTTTCGCGGGGCGAGAAGGGTACCAGATCTCTGGGGCCTCTTTGGATTTCTTACTGTCAATCTGGGACTGGCCATTTGCTACCCTCGGCGGGAAATCAATTATCCACTCCTCGACCATATCCATCGACGGGGAGATACACCAGCTTTAATCCTACTGAACCTCATAGCCATGGGTCAGCTGTGTATCCAACACAACCGTCGAGAGTCCATAAACGCCTAAGCATACTCGTAAATGAATTAAAATATACATTCTCAGAGAAAATGCATGGATGCTAGAACCAGCACACAACAAACTGCGGAGTATAAAAAACACCACAAAAGAATGGAACACCTCCATCCGTGGGAATAGAAGAGAAGAGGTAATACTGACCCGTATGCGGATAGGTCACACGAACCTTACTCATATACACCTAATTAACAAAGATCTGCCGCCTAAGTGTAATACCTGCCAAGTTCACCTAACAATCCAGCACATCATAGAGNAGCCATATATTCCCTACAAGCCGTTTTAAAGGGTTTAATATTCGGTTTAAACGGCAAGTAGTTTGCAAAGAGCTGTGGAATACAACGAAAGCCATATATTTCCTACAAGCCGTTTTAAAGGGTTTAATATTCGGTTTAAACGGCAAGTAGTTTGCAAAGAGCTGTGGAATTAACGAAGGTCATTAATAATTAAATTTAAAAAAAATCCATTAATTTAGGTTGTTATAGTGGTCGAAATAATCCTGATTCCTGTCTTTTATTAACTAATTTATAGTAAACATATTAAAGGGTATTTATAGGGCGTAATAACCTAGAAGTTTATTGCCCTTCAGTGATCTACTACTACTACTACATTCCCAGATATACGAGATGTAATGATTAGAGAAGATGCGAAGTACTTATTTCAATAAAAATTGCTAAATTCATATTGCCAAGTAAACCATGTGCTAAACATGGTTGCATTAGTAATAGCATAAATACAACACTTGATTTTTAAGTTAAATTTTCTTCGATTGAATAACAATAAATTCTAATAACACTCTATGGAAGAATTAAACACAGTATACAACTAATTAACTCTTAACTAAACTCAATCGTAAACATATATACGACCAATCAGCACTAATTTATTTATGTTAAAACAAACATTTTGATTCAAGAAAACAATAGCTCTCGTAAAGTATATTTTTTATAAATATTGAAATATTTAAAAAAAATATTTTTAATGTTCACGTCGGCTTCGACGGTCGTCAGATGTCGAGAATGTAACATTCTCTTTTCAGTCCTGAAGAAGCCATCACATGATGTGCGAAAGCTCGGCAAATAACAAAAATTTGACACGGTCCAACCCGGAAGAAGAAACGGTAAATATTTTTAATGATAAACACATCATCTGCAAAAACATTCAGATATAATGTGTATCACATCATGAGTTGAATAGATCAAAAATTATGTATAAGTGGTGTTTTTGACAAAAACCGTTTTAAAATCTATTTTCAATGTTCATTTTGAAATTCCTGTTTACTTCAGAATAATAAAGATAAAATATCTCTGCCTTTTCATATTGACGAATACCAGCGAAGAAATGTTTCAAAAGCATTCCTTCCTGGGAGACATGATTGATTTTTTAATTTAGAACCCCCGCGTTTCTTCAAGGAAGACGAACGGGGAAAAAAAAAATGTTTTGAGTTAATTATACAGACCTAATTTCCAATGGAGGTATCTACCCTAACGTACCGTCTTTCAGTTTATTCTTTGTATAAAAATCTCTTTAATTCCAACGATTCTCCTTCCTTAAAATTAAATGTGAATGATTGAAAAAAAAAAATGTTGCATTGGGGACTAGAGATAAAAAAAAACCCCCCAGATAAAAAAAAAAGATGAGTCTTATCCGGGGCTTGTACAAACTCCAATGATGAAGAGAACGCGCTAATATTGGGAGCCGAAGGAGGGTGACTTTGTATTAAGATTAATAAGAGAAGTCGTTCGTCTTTGATAATCGGTCTTTGACAATTTCTTCTCTCAAGACTGTTTATTCTCGGGCATGGAGTGTCAAAGGCCGAAGACAGTCTCTGCACTCGGAATACAAATGGACGTCGGCATGGATTTTAAGCCGAGAGGGCTTCAAAAATGACGCCTTTAATATTAATATTTCTCGCACCACCTTCCGGAAGATTGGTTCCTCTTCCACAAACACCAAGGCCCCCCCTCCATCTCTCTCTCTCACTCTCTGCCGTAATTTACAATAAACAATATTAATCCTTCGCTAATTGGAAATAAGGCTTTGCCTCGAATGGGGTGTGGGGGGGGGGGCGGAAAGGGAGAGACCGATGAGGAAAACCTCTCGCTTGTTTACAAACGCCCGATCGATAAAGACTGCTGTCACCTCAAATCGGTCGTTCGCAGAGGCGTGTTCAACAGAAACTTCCGCCAAAGAGACACGTACAGAGGACAGACGCGGACTCATCAGTAAATAAAACCCCAAGAGGTTTGGCTTCTCAAGTCCTATAAGCTGCCCTCATCCAATTCGAGACAATCCTATTCTTACCTCTTAGCACCCAAGCCCAGAACGAAAGGGTTTCCCCAACCCTTAGTGCAGGGGTTAGAAATCAGCTTCCGTGTTTCGCTTAAAAAAAAAAAAAAAAAGCAAGGAGCATGATAAAATACCAGATTGTTAATCTAAGCAGGGCATTAAAGGAGAAATTATTTACATTTAAAAATATTTTATTAAAAAATCAGCCATGAACATCTTTTAATTATATTCAAACAAAATTAGAGGCAAACATTATTTTGGTAATGAGATATCTAGCTAGTCTTTGTGGTGTAATGGCTTAACATACCGGCCCGGATAGCAGGAGATCCAGGTTCGATTCCTGGCTGGGACAGATAGATTTTTTTATTCTATTCCCTCTCATTAATTGTTTAAAAATATTTATAAATATTTTGGTCCTAATTTTTTTATAGATTTTCAAAAATTAATTTTCTATTCATTTCAATAGACAAGAATGATCATATTTTTTTTTTTAAACCCTTGTATTGTATTATTATTTGCCAGATGAATGTAGAAGGGCTAAGCCATACGAGGACAACAAGTATTACCTCAGTTATCTAGAATCAAACGAAAAAATGTTAAAAACTTATCGCGAGTCTCTTACTTTACAATATGATACAAGATATTCATTTAAAAAAATAAATCTCGTGAAGAATGTATGTAGAAACACCTAAGAAAATACGGCAAATTTTAATAAATATCCATTTGCGCCTGTAATAAAAGTCACTTTTGGTGGGTTTTGGTTTTGAATGAAATCGCCCAAAAAAAACAACGAAGAAATGTGTGACTTAGGCAAAAACAATCCCAAGGAGAGCGTGCATGGGCAAAGCAAGGGTCAGAAGAGATGAGCAGATGAACACAGTAGCGAAATTCCATGAATAATTAGCACTTTAATTACTGGACCTCCAGCCCTCTGTCAGATAGCAATCCTTTCTGTGCGCACTTATCTTGGAGTCTACCCTTCGTTTGTTCTTATTTGCAAGTTTGCCTGTGTGAGTGTCTGCAACGTGTGGCTCCTCTGACTCAGGCGTAGGCTAACCTAAATAATCAGCACAGGGGCGCCAGGCTAGCTCGGGGGATCCGTACGGGTCAATTCTGACGCCGCGGGTTCAAATCACGCCCCAGGTCAACCTTTTTTTTTATAAATAACAGCTTGTTCTGAACCATGGGTGTTTAGAATGGGGTGGCAACTTGTAAATAGCCCCTCTCCCTATGACCCTAAATGGTTGAAAGGGAAGCTAACGCTATACATAAAAAATGAAACATTCAGCATTCTCCAGTCATTAAGTTCTGTCTCGAATAATTTAAAAATGATAAAACTCAAAGTTTGATTGGGAGAAGAAAAAAAAAATGTCAAAGTACTGACAGGGAAAAAAAGTGTGGTTAAGAAGAAAATTCTGCATGTATCGCTAAATTGATATTTTACTAATATGCCATAATCTTCACATAAATAGATGGCTGTTTTAGAGGCACCATTAAATATTCTAATTTCCAAAGCTATTAAAATCGTTCTGAATAATATTATCAAAGATCATTTTGTATAAGAAATTTATTTATAATTGCTAGTTAAATAATTTTAAATAACAACATCTAATAGCATACAAATTATTATTTTTTCATTTATATTTCAAAGAATCATCTTTCTTTTTTAACCAAGAACACAGTAAAACTTTGTGATTATTAGGCAACCTTCTTAAGCAAAAATTATTTTTTTAAATATCAATAAAAATAAAGATAACCATAATAACAATAACCATTTGCAAAAAATTTTTTTCTTTTTAAATAGATATTACTTCAAAATGCATAATACATAACAAAAATAGCTATAAGTCCTTCAGGGGAAAATGGAATGGCAGTGTAGGATAAGACCGTAATCAGAGGGCGGACTCCCTTCAATAATTAAAGCATAATTACATATGAAAGGGTAGTTAGTCCAACCCTCACCTCCTTCTGGCAGCAACCTATCAGCACATTTCTGCTCAGAGACAGATAACCAGTATCTGTAATTTTCACAAGCTCTCTGAAATGTTTTAACCTTGTAATTATTAATACTGACTAAAGCATCTAATTTGTGGACCTCAAGTATTCATATTTGTTAATTGCACATAATATATTCTAAGCTCTAATTTAAATAGTCATAGAAAGTGATCACAGAATGAGATAATTCATCTTTCTCCCCCAATGAAGTATCTCATGTTTGAATAGGAATAACAATTGGAATCATTGGTCGAATGAAATCTAATTTGAATTACTACTATTCATAGTTTAATTTCTGGCACTTAATGTGGTACTTATCAATTTTATTTTAAATAGCTATAATTAAAGTTAAGTAATTTTATAGTTAATTTAAAGGAACCAACCTGGAGAGGGCGTCCATTGGAGGTGGTGGTTTGATGAGGTGATGTTGTAGTTGTGGGTTGAGGATGGCTGTGTGCCCAGGGCCTGGGTGGTTGAGTTGCATGAACTGCATGTGATTCAGGTGAGTAGGCGGGTGGTTGTAGCCGTTAGCAAGGAGTGGCGACTTCTCCATCCGCGGAGTATCTGCACATGGAAAAAACAGAGGGGGGTCAGTCTTCGTCATGTGGGGAAGATAGGGCTTCAGCAGATACTTGGATTTCCACCAGAGACAAGGCGCGAGGATAGATTAGTAGCATGTCACAGCGCGGAGTGCGTGCGAGTGTGATTAGATAAGCCAGGCTGAAGAAGAGACGAGAAGAGAGCAAACATGTGTTAAAGATGACGATAAGAGAGAACGAGAAGTTGAGAGAGGGAAGAAATAGTAAGAAATAGAGATGGTGTGGAGACGACACTGGGAGAAAGGAAGATTGGGAGTGAAAGAAATGACAGATATAAATAAAGACTCGTTGGGGGTTTCTTAAATGAGTGGAGCTGAAATCCAATACATGTTCAAGATATATGATACTAACACGTCACACACAAATAAATATAAAAACTATATTCAATGCATTTCGTGGATTTGTGTGTGTACGGTAGCGTACGGTTGTGATCCGTTACTGACAAGGTGCTACATCAATTCACTCATATTTACAATATAGTAAATAGACTAAAAATTAAATAAAAAGCACCCATGATTTAAATAAACAAATTGTATGGTCAATTTATGAAATCAAGCAGACCTCCAAAGAAAATTATGGAAACAATTAGATTTTTAGATTAAATTTTTTAGAGAGTATCGTAAAGATAACAATTTCATGCTTATCTTTTAGGGCTAACTTCAGAAAAATTTGCTTATAAAAGTTTTATTTGTAATTACATTTTAACCAACACAATTTATTCATTCATTAATTCATTCTTCCCAAATGTGCGCAAAGACTCCAGAAGCGAACAAAATTTATAAATGTTGCAATAGCTATGAAGAAAATAATTTACAGCTACGTAAATAAAATAAATGTTTGATTCGCCCCCAGTTAAGCTTCTTTATCAGCTAAAAGTATTTTATTTACATTGCAATATTGACAACTTTATTGACTTTATTACTCTCAATAGTCTTAAATGAAATAAAATTTTAAAACATATAAATCTGTAATTTTCAGTATTTTCACAATTATATTTCTAACATAAACATCACTAATAAATCAATAATCACAATTTAATTTAATTAAAATCTTCATATTAGTGGTTATTATTGTATCATTTTAACTTGTTTTTAATTAAGTTAAATTTTTAGTTTTTCTATTCTCTTAATAAATTTAAAATATTTAATAAATATTGATGAAATTAATAATAATATACAATTCAATGTGTCACAATTGAGAAAACTCATTATCTATAGAATTCAATACATTCATATCGTATTTTCCATACAATTTTTATATAAGTACATTAAGTTTTTGTTAGTTTTATTTATATTATTCCTTTTATAGGCACTCAATAGGTTTGCACATTGAAATTATGTGATAACTACTAAAAGTTTAAGAAAGTTAATACATAATCAATTTTTTGCAAAATCGTAAATAAAAAATTAAGAGAAGAGCATGGAATTTACGTTTCCTTTTTTTGTAGAACAAATTATCTATTACCTGATAATCTGTGTTGTACAACTCGGTGCTGTACAATATATGATACATAATTTTTTATGTATTATTTTTATTACGAGACACAATTAATGAAACATCATTTCTTTGAAAATCAAAAGAGACTTCACTGTGAAATTTTGGTTTTACGAAATAAAAATTAAAGAGCTAGGTTTTGGCCTACGTACTTTTAAAAACGTACAAAATATTTAAATTTTTAATGTTTTTTGATGGGCACGATCAATATAAAACATATTCCCTGCTTTAGAATTAAGCATTCTTCTCTAAGAAGTTGCTTTTTTTTTTCGACTATACAAAAATAATAATTTTAGACCTTAGGCCAATATTTATTTTGTACATTTGTTCGTTATGGCAATGCCACGTTTAGAAGTAATGGAGATTTTAATGCTCATTTTGAACTTATTTTAAATTATTTCAAAGTTGACTTCTTTTAGAAATTATATATTCAGATATAGTCATGTATAGACTATTTTAGCATTATAGTTTACAAATTTTGAAGTTTTTTTTTTCGTCACTCGACCATTTTCGGCTAATAATCACCAAATAAATTATGATATAATCAAAACTATTAACTTATAAACATAACAAAAACGAAGATCCAAACTTGGTCGTGTTATTTTAAAACTCTTGTCCATTCTATGAAAAATAATAGCAAAATAAGAAAAAATGTCAATATAAGTTTAGTTATATAAGATAAATCTGATATAAAAAATAAAATTCTGACAAGATAACTTTCATCTTTAATAAGAAATTAATCTTTCTTACTAAATCTGGCCGAAATATAATTCCGGGATTTCAGAAAGAAACTTTCACTCTTCTTTTAAATAATTTAACTTAATTGATTCCCAAACTGGAAACATTCTCCTTACAATTTAATCCCAACCAATTCGAGTTGATAAAATTAAAATTTCTTGTTACTCTATAGGTCACAAAATTTGCGATTATGCAAAAAAAAAAAAAAAAAAAAAATCTCTTAGCATTACACGAATTATCTTTCTTCCTCGAAAGTAATTTGCATTAGAATTTATACAGTGTTCTCATGTTTTATGCAAATGAGTCATGTTGAGGACAAATCTAATGTGATTTTATCTTTATATTCATTTAAAATATATCAATTATAATATGAAGAAATATATGCAGGCATACAACTTAATTTCAAGGAAATTACTTTACAAGCTAACATTGGTAATTTCATCAGAGCCAGTCCAAATTGAGCAAGAATTTCAAATAACTAAATTTTTTTATTTATTAAATAAATATACAGATAAACTCATTTAAAATCAATAAAATACATCGCAGCTATGTGCCGTATTTAATTTAAGAGTAAAAATATATAAGTTAGAATGTTATATCATGACTGGCCCATCTCAAAGTAAATCTAATTGAATCAGTAAGTACAAAAAATGTATCTAACCTTGTTTTTGCCTCTCGATCGCGAGCCAGTACAACGTTTCTATAAACAAAAACAAGCTTATATAAATTTACTGAATCAACAATATATTACATCAAATAATTTATCCGGAACTACGCCGGAAAAAAAAAAAATTTAAAAATTTTATCGAGATCCAAAGTTAGGAAATGTCTAAATGACTTTAATATTCCCATTTAAAAAGGATTCTCTACGTATAAGAATGTCTATGACCTATTTATCTTAAAAGTGTACACTTTTCCATCTAAAGCTCTATGAAATTATAAATTATATTATATTGACTTATTCTTTTGGTTTTCTAAATTTTATACGAATACTGGCTTATCCAAAACTTAGAAAAATTTCAAAGCTATAGGCCCATATCAATTATCTAATAGCAAACTATACAAGTTCTTGCCTTGAGCTGTACTCTTCCATTGCATCTGCTGATCCTTAAATAAAAATAAGTAAATAAAAAAAAACAAAAAAAAAAACGAACATATACATATGCTTCAATTATTGTTCAGTTGAATAACATGAAATTTCGTCATTTTTTGTAGGACTTTTAAATGGCATAAGTTTCCTCTGAAGGAAGACATACAAGACATCATCTGATAAATAAATAAATAAGCTAGAACACTCAAGCAAGCAAGGTAAATAATCAGTAAATTAAATATTTTTCTACAGGTTATTTAAACCAATTTAATATAATTCAATTCATTATTATGAAATATAAGACCATTGTCCGTCCAACTTATAATTTAATGTTAGGAAAGACATGTTCCCATAAGAAATAATAACGATAATCAGCCCAATAAATAAAAATGGTGCTCTCTTACATTAAATGACACAATATTTTGGTCAATTTTAGTACATGTAATACTCCCATAATTCTGGCTCTGCGGGTTTGCTTCCCTTTGTAAGAATTTATAAAAAAAAAAAAAATTCTTTCCCAAGAGTCGTGGGTTTTAAGAATAGGCTGTCTTTAAGTTTGTGTCCCTCCCGCAATGACCCTAAGTGGCTGAATGGGAATTAAATAAAAAAAATATTACTACAATAAAAATATTATTCATGGGCGACTTTTTTGTACTCTTGATAGAGGTGGCGAGGTATTTAGGATGGTTTTGAGTCAAGAATTTCAAATGTAGAATTCATTCCGCTTAAATGCCTTTGAGAGTGGAATCTTTAATATCTCTGTACAAAGCAGGGTTATTATTCAAGAAATATGTTTACCATTTAGGCACAGAGTTGGAAAAATCATTTCTGACTTCAGAAATTGTGAAAATACTTAGAGATATAGAACTAGGTTAATAGAACAGTAAATCACCACAACAGCCAAAGACAAGAAATCGTCTGCTTTGTTATTAGATTATTTAAGTTGGGGTTCGGTCAAGGTAGATCCAAAAAAAAAATTTAACAAAAGTGTATTTTTCAAAGATTATCTGCCAATGTTTTTCTAAAAAATTATATGTCTTCTCTCTCGTAGAAATGTGAACTTGGGGACAGGACGTCCTCTCTCGTCTTCATGATAGGCAGGTGTGGTAAATTACTGTTTTTATTCAATTATTTTTTTATAAGTAGTTGCCTGCATGTTTTTTAAATTCTCTTTCATAGCTTTCTACATTCATACTTTAAATTATAGTAATTCTATATTATAATATTGTTAATAATTATNTCTCACATAGCTTTCTACATTCATACTTTTGATATCACATTACATTATTGTAATTCTATATTATAATATTGTTAATTATAATTGTATTCTCATGACATTGTATTTCTACTGCCCTGAAGATGGCTTAAAATGTAGGCCAAAATGTTGGCATGTAATCTTTTAAAAAAATACAATTTGTTTTTTATATTTGTATCATACCTTCTACTATCCGTCTTCATTGGTTTCTGCAAACCATCTTCTGTTGGCGAGCGCACAGAAACCAATGAAGACGGATAATAGAAGGTATTATAGTTCTATATTCATTAGTGGTGGAAATAACCTTTTAAATTTTATATTTGTATTAATTATTGGATCTCCCTTGACCGAAGCCCAACTAAAAACATCTAATAATAATATCTACGTTCAAAAAACTCTCCATTTGAAAGCCTTGTTGTTTCAAAGTGCCTTGAAAATCGATATTAGGAAATTATCATGTGCAATTGCTTCCTACAGTAAAAGATTGACTAAGCTCCAATTTCAAAGAAAGAACAATAATTCGTTATACTAACGTGCTCCTCGTTCGATGTTGTAGAGAACCGAAGGGCACATGCAGATAGGCCCCTTGGGAAGGGCAATCATCTCAATTGGCGAGAACCTGGAGAAGGGCTTCGCATTGCTAAGGCAGCCGGCAAGGAAAGAGTGTAAGGGCCCAGCCTAATCCAAGGGCTGACAGTGACGGATCCGCGTCTCCTCGTGATCCATCAGCCCTGTTTGGCCTCCGTGCTCCGGCATCCCTTACGAGGCCCTTATCTCGCCGGCAGTCCTCCGCCAGTCCCACCCTAATGTATGGTAATGGCTCCTCCGACTGACCCCTTGGATTACTATAATTACTCCCTTTGCCCTTGTTGTTCTTGCCGGGCTAAGTCTTGTCTTTCTCTTCCTCCTCCTCCTCTAGACGCCCCACGCACACGGGCGATTTCCGCGTCAATGGTCGCACGCACATCCTCCGACCCTTCCAATGAGCCCTGCTCTTTCATGGAGTCCAATTAAAACTGTCTAACAAAAAAAAAAAAAAAAAGGAAACCAATCCTAATCAGAGTTTGGTGGGATGGCTGGTCTGAACCTGTCATTAGAAGTGTGTCATCCTGTCGCTTGTAATTGATTACAGTAGAGTATCACGCGAAGAAGGGTACGCTTTATGTAATTTCCCTCGCAGCACACATGGTAGAATGTAAGACGACCCAAATTATAGTATATAATTCTAGTTAGAGAACGTTCCATATGTACATAGCATCCGAGGACCTGGCATTGGATGAGCAAGGAATTTACGGTCATATATCTTAATTTGTTTATTTAAAAATTTTTTGCTAGACAATTTTGAATTTTTTATGGTTTAGGATTAGGATCAGGTTATAAGGCGATCTACATCATGGTTATTACGCCCTGACTGTTGGGGTTTTTCTAGGGTTAAATCTGTTATGCATTCTTTTAAATGTTTTCTGTTTTTTATTGCTTGTTTACATTACGTTATATAGTACTTGGTGTGCAATAAGTTATATTCGTACCTACAGACGTACACAAATATAGATACAAAACCATTTTAAAAGCATAAATATAAATTATATAACTTAAAAAGTAAATTAACAATTAAAATTGAAACAATAGATAAACAATTTTAATATAGCAGCAATATAATACAATTAGATTTATATTGTGAATTAGAAAGGCATAGTTGATTTTTTTTTTGGGGGGGGGGGGATTAAATGGTTTAATTAAATTTTTATGGTTTAGTATAATGCATTTTAAAATTTTAATTGTGTTAAAGTCCTGCATCAAATTTGCTGATTGATGATCTCAATCAGACTTATTTTTTGTATAGGTAAATATTAACATTTTCTTCGTAGATATTTTTCACATTAATTTTAAATCTGATAAAAAATCAGATTAAAGTAACGATGATCGCCTAGAAGTAATAAGCAAATGCATTTAACTAGTACATTATAACAATATACATTATCAATATGACCATAAACTGGTACTCCTTATGTGTAAAAATGTCCGTCTCGCAGGTGTAATATATTCAATGGTAATTATCGATGTTTCGATAAATATAGATAATTGTAAGTAAATGGCTAATAGTACACTACTAACCGAATTTTACAAAAAAAATTCAAAGTATGAAGCCGTTAAGGCTGAGTCCTGGCCATGTGGGAATGGAAAAGGAAGCTCAACCTTTCTAGCTAAATTCCTAAATATATCCTACAATATGCAGTTTTAATTAAAACATTACTAAATAATAATGGATGAAATGACAATTTATACCCATTGTGTCGCATACATTTTTCTTTTGCCGCTAATAATAATAAAGGTATTTATTTATTTATTTAATTTTATATCCGTTCCATCTCGACTAATCTCAACCAACAAAGAACTTATATCTAGTGCATAGACAGACACACATGTATACATTTATTATTTTAGTTTATTTATTTATTTGAATCAAAGTAATTTCTCAAAAGTTGGATGTAGTACCAAAGTAAATAGTACGATTCTATTAAGTGAAATCTGTCAAAATATTTATGTTTATTTAAAAATGTTTTGCTTGATAACTTTGAATTTTTTTATGGTATAGTATAAAGCCTTTTAAAATTTTAAATGTGTTGAAGTCCTGCATCAAATTTGCTGATATTTAAAAAAATAATGTGAGACTGTTGTAACACTTTCACAGTTACTCATTGAATAAAGAATGACTGATTCAGAATGTCTTATTGGATGGAAAATAAATGGCTAATCGCAAAGTAATAATTTAAAATAATTAGTTTCCCAATTAGAAATCTAAGAAACATTAATTTTATACAGTTGGGATTATGTTTCTTAATTTTTTTCTCGAATATAATTTCGCAGAGATATATATCTGTGAGTGAATATGCGAGTTAATTGTAATAAGAAATATGTTATAAATGCGCGGTGAAAGAGAGAAACGAGCTACAGCTCCCATGAATATTGCAAGAGAACGAAGAAATCCGACTGCGCAATCCAACAGTAACTCTCATTTCTACAGACAGGATCGGCGTTAGATCTAGGTAAGAGAGGTAACGGTGTTAATTAGGCTGGATTGGCTGTGCCCCCGCTACTGAAGGAATCCCACACACACAAGGTACTCGAGGACTCGGATTTGTGGGCGGAGAAGATACGGCTCTGAGGCAAGAAAACTAAGCCCTACTGGAACACAGAAAGCCAGAACAGACGGACTGACCAAGTTTGAGTCGTGCAATTACGCCAAATAACGCCCCCCTCCGGTTATTTACAGCTTCACAATTACACGGACACGGGCCGACGCCAGGGACCGGCCAGGTAGGAGCGCGCGGGCGACCCCTGGCTCCGAACAATGTCTTTCTGAAGAAAACATGTTCCTTTTCAGATACAGCGGTGGAGGGGGACGGGATATAAATCTGCTGAGAAATTCTTTCAAACTAACTCTCCGAACAAATCAAAAGAGGTATCCCTCAACCTCTTATAAAAAATCAACCAAATACTGAAATGTACAAATAATATCAAACAAAATTTGACAATCTTAAATGTCCAAGGACAATACAAGGCTTTCACAACCCCCCTCCATACCACCTCGGTCCCCCAAACTACAAATACATCTATTTTTTAAAGATTAATGAGGGTAAGAAAAAAAAATCAAACTTACTCTGCCACTTCTAAGAGTTAGCTCGAAAAATGGGCAGAAGAATTTTCCAGGAAGGAGAGCACTTCCCCTTCAGCCCGAGGAGTAGGCAGAGAATATAAATTTAAGAGAAACAGCAGTTAATCTTAATAGAATAATTGAGATTTTCTAGAAATTATTTCAATACTGAAAACGCAATTTTACAATAAAATTGAAGTTAAAACCGGTTCTCAATAATTAGAAGTGATTCTATTTTCAGTTCAGCAATAGGGATAGGTAAAAGAGGTTATTATTGACAAATAATAAATAAGTAAAAACTAAATATTTGCATAAATCTGCTCTTTACCTAGTTGAATTTAATCTAAAATTATTCTGAATAATTTATAAATAATGCATTATATTTAATTGGTATATATGCAAGACATAACTGCAATTAACAATTAAATTAAATGTACAACTAAAATTAGGATTTCATGAAAATCAGTTTGCTAAGATTACCAAAGCCATTTGACGCAAGCTATTGTTTAGGATTACCGTTCAAGAAGGGACGAAAAATCACACGAAAGTACAAAAATGATCATCACAATGCGTTTGACAGTTTGTCTGCCAGAGTAATTTCAAACTTTTAACCCTTAATTCAACGCCTTGGTGTGAACAGATCAACTTCAGGCTTTCGTATTCAAAGGATATCTTTGTTTTTTATTTTAATATTTTTTTTATTATTTAAAAAAATATTCCTCGGAAGTTTTGTTTCTCGATATGTAAAACTTTAAGTTTTGAAAAAGAGACATTAATTTTGAAATTTATGGTGGATTACAAAAGTTTCTATTAAAAAATAAACGTAAATTTCAAGTAACAATAGACAGTGAGATAAAATATGTACAATAAGATGATAAGAAATGTAGTATCTCCGAATAATACTAGATAATCCGTGAGAAATAAAACCAGCCTGCGTCATCCCAGTTCGAAGTGGAACACCAAATGAAAGGCCGATAGAGGGGAGGAGGGGGTAATACGAGAGGAAGAGATAAGTGTGGAGTCCGAGAAAGACATAATGACACAGTGCCAGGTCGCATCCCTCGTAGAACTGCAATTACAGAAATTACGAGAGCGCACCACACAAGTGTGCACTTAAGTCTAGGGGCGGGGGTGGGTGGTGGCGGAGAGGGGGAAGCTTGAGGAGGCGTGCAGCCGCTTAGGTACACCACCAGCCAGAAGGGTAGTACGGCGGACAGACATTCCAGTGTGAGATACCCACCGTAATTCTTGTCATTTTCATTTTATAAGAGAAAGAAAAGAGATTAAATAAAACAGGATTAATGAAAAATTATATTTAAAAAAAAAATTCCTCTATATCTAAGTAAGAGTTTTTGTGTATGTCACTGCTAAAAATCATCAAGGTGTTAAGTTAGGTTATTTAGAATGGTCGTTAAGCTTGCTTTTACAAACTCAGAAGATTCCCCAGGCCTGGAATTAGACTAATAGTTATAAAAATTAGAATTAAAATAAAAATCAATGAGTAATTTGATCTTACAAAACTAAAAGAACAGACAAAGAAGATAAACATTTTATTTGGTTGTGGTTTTTTATCCCACGTAAATTTTAAACAATTAATGAGAGGGAATAGAATAAATAATAAAAAAGGCAATAGAATAAAAAACCACAACCAAATAGAATATTTATAAAGAAAAAATTAAATAAAGTAAATGACGAGAGTCGACAAAATGTATGACAATGTCAGCTTCTTCGAGTGTAAGACGAAGTGTAACGAAGTCTTTCTCGTAGGTTAGGCTCTCGCCTAATGTAGAGGAAATTGAATGAGATAACTAGCGCGTCTTCGTAGCATAACTGGCAAGTGTACCGGCCCGGATAGCAGGAGATCCAGGTTCGATTCCTGGCTGGGACAGATAGTTTTTTATATTCTATTCCCTCTTATTAATTGTTTAAAGAAGATAAACTTTCATGGACACCCCTTGCCGGAGGATTTCTGAACAGGAGAATCAACTCATATACTCCCATAAGAAATATCACCGTTAAGTTGCATTTTTCAGGAAAAAAAAGTATTAAAGTATTAAGTTAAATTTTGCATCTATCATTATAATTAGTTTAAATAATATTTGACTATTAAGTATATTTTCATACAATATTTTTTTCTTGGCATATTTTTTTGCTTTTCGGATAAGATCCGAATCGGAAATTATATCGAAAATGGAACGAAGTTGAAATCCTTAAATTAAATCTACTAAAACAGGCGGTAAGGTGGTTAATTTCTCCTTTTACTTTCCCTACAAGACCCCCCATGCCGGGTATCGAACCCCGGATCACGAGGGCTTGAATTCCCTCTCGGACGACGGACGGTAATTGAATCCATCACCGGCTTAAATTGATGTCTCAATCACTCTCATCACGAACGAATCATTTCGGTGTGACCCCCGCCGGTTCGGAGTGCGCCGGGGCAGAGCGAAAGGGGAAAAAAAAAGTGTGGATCGACTCACTCCAATACACCCTCCCTCCAGAGACCACTGATCTATTCCAACTTCTGACCCGTTTAATACATACTAATGCACAGTTGGCGATCTTAATGTAAATGTGGTGATATGATGAATCCAAGAGCAAGATAACAATTATTTTCTATTTGTTTACATAACTTATGAAAAAATATATAATCATATTCTACCTCTGAATTCATTTCTAGGCTGAATTACGTCTGGGAAATAAAAAATATATGTATGGAGAAAAATTTGATGACCTTCAAGTTCTATGAAGAGAAGATTATCAAGAATTTGGTCTTGGTAGTTGAAGAATTAAAAATTAATTTGTAGTTTTTTGGTTATAGCCAAACTTTTTTGGTTACAAATTAGTTTTTAATTCTTCAACTAGCAAGACGGAATTCCTGATAATCATCTCTTCAAAAAATAAATGTTTTTCTACCAAATTTATTCCTGGAATTACAAGCAGGAATATCTGATCAAGCATATCATTTTTTTTATTATTATAGTGAACTAGATAAAAGTAATTGCTAAATATAAATTACTCCAAAAAATAAAATAAACTTCTGTAGATCATTCTTTTTTTTTTTTCATTTTGCTAACAACACACTACTGAGCTAATGATTTTTCAACTTCTTGAAAATTTTCGCTGACAGTTTTTTTTACAAAAAAAAAATCGATACTACGTATCTCTATATTTCATTATTTCATATGTTATGAAGAATGGATGGAGGAAAATAATTAAATAAATGATTCAGTTTTTTTTTTTCTACAACTTTTTTATGAAATTATTAACAATTTAATATATTAAGTAGCCTATGGATAACTTTAAGAAAAACTATACATATACGGAAACATCAGGGATTTAAAAAAAAGCTACTTTGAATGCAACTTATTAATTGATTATTTAGTTAAGCTCAGATACCATAAAAGAAGGAATAAAGAGTATAATTCACAGTAGTATGCTCTAGATCACAATAGCCGAGAATTCCTTCAAAGATAATATGTATAATATAATTCAATAAGCTTGTATAAGTTTCTTTTTCAGAAATGTCAGAGAAAGATAACTCACGGAGCCCTCAGATGTTTTTTTTTATTTTTTATTATTATTTCTTTTTCTTTCTTTTCCATTTTAACATTTTCCTTTGTATCCGAGAGCGGGAATGAGACCGAGGCTACTAATTTCCCAGACAGGTAGTTGCCGTAGGAGGCTGTACGCACTCTTTGTGCCTTGACACCTGGCGGGGAGGATATCACGTGACAGAAAACATTTAGGGCGTTTTTGACAGGTCTGGACATAAGTGACCTATTCCAGGCACGCTTCCGCCTCGCCCTAACAAGCTGCCTGTTCTGCCACGCAGGAGTTGCGCAAACTAAACAGATTTCCTACACTTCACTAGATATCGGCTTATATCGGCTTATGTCGGCTTATATCGGCTTATGACGAATTATATCTTATAAGACACAGAGAGGAAATATCACATTAAAAAAAAGTCCTACTAAACCTGACACTATACTGGCAAGGAAATAATAGCGTGGCCTCGATTAACAGCTTTCATATTGTTTCTCGTAAAATGTTTAAGTACCCAAAAAAAAGTAAATTTGATTTATCACCAATTATGTTCTACTAACTTTTTCATAATTAAAAAAAAAAGATGATATTAATAAAATAAGAAGGAAAGTTTTAAGTTTGACGACAGATAAAAAATTTGTTTCTATGTGTAAAAAATAAGAAGGCCCACCAAACACTCGAAATTTCATTTTTTAAATATTTTCTTTATGTTTTTTATAGAATATTAAACAATCTACTGCCCATATAAAAACTTTACATACTACAAACTTTGGTCTAGTTAATAAAGTCCGAAGTATTATTACAAAAATGCGATGTATTTTTTCATAATTCAATGACGGATAATTAATGAGAAATACTAATAAATTTAATTATTATCCCAATTTATTAAAATTAGAGGGCCGTTGCTTATTGCTGATGATTTTAAATTAATACAATAGTAATTTTTCAGCTTCACTGTATCAACATTAAAATAGACAACTGAACGGGTATATTTTAAGACAATTCAAGAAAATAGGGATTTTCCCACATTTGACGAAAATAATAAATTACATCATGCAGGTATTGCTTATTCTAAGGGGGTTTAACAAAAGTTGTACATAGTTAAGAGTAAATTTGGTCTTAGAAGTTCAAAAAAGGGGAGGAGAAGTGATTAGGCTAAGACTTCTGACGCTTCGTCGACTAGATCCAAGAGATTCTGTTTTTGAAGGACACCTTGGTCACCGAACAATTTATATTTTATGAGAAAGGATTAGATTTGGAGATTCGGTCTCTGAATTTGAATAAATTTTTGAATAAAAAAAATTGTCAACGTTACGGACTAATCTTCAGGCTTTCTTCAGGGCAATATAGGTGATGGGGAGAGAGTTTCCTGTTCTCGGATAACTTGATCATATTTTTATGTTTTTATTTATTCAAATTCCACGATTGAATACCCGACCTATCCTTCATCATAAGGTCCGACGAGTATAGTAAAACGTGAACTATCTCCAGATTCAATTTCCTCTAAATCAAAGTATGAGCTTGTTTCGAAAAAAACTATAATTAACATAGGCATAAGAATGTCTCAATGTCTAGCAGAACGATATAAGATTAACCAACCATCTTACTATATACTTACTCTACTTTATCCGGAATGGAGTGGACTATGTTTTCCACATATATTAGTAGGTGGGTGGGGGGGTAGCCACGGTCTCTTTCCGCCCAATTAGACTGCGTCCACGTGAAACAGTCCGAAATAGTTCTCATTAGTGTGTGAGCCGAGAACTAAACAGCCGTTATGTAGCTCGTGAAATAACGCCGAAAGATATATTAGCTCGACTAAACACTGTGTGCCGATAGATAGTGTGGGGCTAGAATAGGTGCCATTACTGATAAGGAGATACCCGGCTGCATCGGAGTGCAAAAGTTTATCTCTCCCCCCGAGGGGTAATTGTCAGTCGCTGGATACTCCTTATAATAATTTAATTTCCATCTAGTGAGCAATTAAAGTTTTAAATATGGTAATTGCTAAGGAACCCTTGGAATTAAAACTTTTCCTCATTCCTCCTTGATAAAACATCTGAAAGGAGGCAATAATGATTACTTTACAAAGTAGCGGACAAACTAATTTACTTTACAAAAACTTAGTAATTCAAGGTCATGTTTTTTTTCTTTCTGAAAAATCAATTCTTATCAAATTTAGGCCAAAAACTGCCTAGAACATATCTTCATTAATTGGTAAAATAGGAACATGTAAGTAAGAAAATAATATATTTGTGTTTGACTTTATACTTTAAATGATTATCTTTATTTTCTTACTACACATTCTTGGATACTCTACTACCTACTGCCTAATTCACCTACGCCTCCAGGTATTTTTACTAGCTTAGAGGTAACCACTCCTTCTCCAACCCCGTAAACTATTTCAACCTTTGATATTCCCCTGGGAAGAGTCGATACTAATAGACTGACCGTCTATCCAAAGAGCCGGTCCTCTTTCTATTCACACGGAACTCACCGTACTAAATGTCGAACCTGAAGAAAAATTAATTCTAAAAACAGCTTTTTTTTACTAAAAGCGCTTTCGAGGATTTACCGCACGCTGAGAAAACCAAGCGTTATATTATATCATTAATTGTAAACAAATAATATAATTCTGTTTAAAAAAAAAACCACTAATCTGCTATTTCGGAGGGAAATTGAAAAAAAAAAAAGAAAAAAAATGGGCAGAGGGTATATTGCGTTTCAACTGATTAATCGTACCAGTGGATGGATTACCGACGATGGTCTTGAGATGATAAGGGCGAGGCACGGGGCCGATAAGGGGGGGAGAGTCAGTAGAAAATGCTAGGAGAATGAGAAGGAGAAAAGAGAAATGATAAGGGCCGATAAGAAAGGATCTCTAATTCGGTAGGCCCATCACATTGTTGTAAGATGGTGGTCACTGATATCTGCGGACTTCCTCTCTGGTCGATTAGCTTGGCTCCTCGGCAGACATGAAAGGAAACCCCCTCCCCCCACCCCCACCACATCACTCACTAACGGCCTGCTGTCTCGAGTAATGACCGTAGGCCGTACTAGACCGTACATTCATAAAACTAAATTTATATTTGTTGCATATAAAGCATAGGAAAACTGTTTTTTTTTTAAATTATATCTATAAGAAATAATTTAAATATATGACTCTTTTATGTAGAAAAACTATTACTTTATTGAGGAAATTCATGCAAATATGGTTATAATAAATCATAAATTAGTAGGGTCATAAAATTTACAAGATATACCAGCAAAAAAAAAAAATTAAAATTGCACAGTTAAACTACAACAGATATCCCAACAGTGACGACAGCAACGAGAGAGGCGATGTGGTCCAGTTCTTTGGGAGATGGTCTATCTACAGTGACCAAGAAGAGCCAGCACTGTCCAAGGGAGTCCTCTACCTATCTTACGGTTTGTGGGACTAAAATGACCAAAAATTACTGGCTGTTGGTACTTGTCACTATGGTAGATGGTATCAACAAAAAAGTTTTGCATGTGCAAGTATGAGCTTCTATGAGCTTGTTCGTATGCATATGTGTATATAATTTTTTTTTATANGATAGCAAGTTGGAAAACTGCACACTGCAACTAGTTCACTTCCTTGCATAGCGCCGATAACACTTAGGCTCTTGAATGTTTCATCATAAGTAACCAGGAAAAATTTGGTGATAGGTAAAAGTCAATATAATCAAAGAACTTTAACCAATAATTTGCTTTATTTATTTGTTCTCCCTAGTATTCCATCAAACTCTTACTCTATAACTAACTATAGAACCTAATAAGTACATTGACAAAATCTCAACTAAACTCTAAATGGTGAGTTAGAGACTAATTTTATGAAAAATCTTAATATTTAAAAGAAAATTAAGAGATATAGAGAGAAAGAGAGAGATTGAGTTCAAAAGGAGAGTTTTTTTAAACCGTAGATATTATTCTTATTTACATAGTTTTCTACATTCATACGCTTGATATCACATAATATTATTGCTATTCTCTATTATATTAATTTCAATTATAATTGTATTCTCATGACATTGTATTTCTACAGCCCTGAAGATGGCTTGCAATGTAAGCCGAAACGTTGGCAGATAATCCTTTATTAAAAAGTACATTTTTTTTAATTTGTGTTTTTTGGATCTACCTTGACCGAAAATAAGAATAGAAAGTAATGTGTATTCTTCATTAAGAGACAAGAAACTCAGTTTTTGGATTTAAAATATAATCATTTCTGCTGAGCGCTCAAGAACTACATCAAGATCACGCGGACGTCACACGTCTCAAGGAACAGCAAGGGATCAGGAAAGCGTGACACGAGAGTTTCGAATCAGAGCGAGAGAGAGGAGCCTATAGGCTGTCAAAAAGAGCATTTGTCAGCCTCAGGCCTCAGGGAGACGACAGCACCTAATTCCTGCCGCTTGAGGCCGAGCTGGGGGTTATCTCAAGTCCGCGGCCTGCATACAGAACAGCGGGGGCTGTCAACGCGCCGCCTTGCGGGACGCCACATTCATTTTCCCACCCTCCCTGAACTTACTTTTTATCTCGCTTCAATAACTCCCCGACCATTTGTAATACCGCAAATCTTTTATGTACTTTGCGCTGGGACACCCCCTCCGTCTCCCCTGCGAATCATCTCCCTACAATTCATCAATCACTGGTATCAGGTGGGCGTTATACTTGCCTTTTAGCAAAACCAAGTTTACTTGGAACACAAAACTGCTTCAGAATTTCACAATACACAGACTTTCTTTACTTCTCAATATAAATTTTACATCATTACCAAAATTAATGCAAAGTATAATAATATTTGAATTGTTTGGTGTAGAATTATAAGATAAGTAATACATTAACAGAACAAAAATTTTCTTAACATCCACTGTTTTGACTAAATAGACAACTTTTCTTTATAAATATGTTATTTGGTTGTGGTTTTTTATTCCACGTAAATTTTAAACAATTGATGAGAGGGAATAGAATAAAAAAATCTGTCTGTCCCAGCCAGGAATCGAACCTGGAAAACTGGTAAATGCACCGGCCCGGATAGCAGGAGAACCAGGTTCGATTCCTGACTGGGACAGATTTTTTTATTCTATCCCCTCGCCTTAATTGTTTAAAATTTACGTGGGATATAAAACCACAACCAAATAACATATTTATAAAGAAAAATTAAATAAAGTAAATGACGAGAGTCGACAAATAGTTTGATAATGTCAGCTCCTTCGAGTTTAAGACAAAGTTCTCGCTTTCTCGTGGGTTAGGCTCTCGCTAGTGTAGAGGGACTTTAATGAGATATCTAGCGCGTCCTGGTAGCATAACTGGTAAATGCACCGGACCGGATAGCAGGAGATCCAGGTTCGATTCCTGGCTGGGACAGATAGATTTTTTTATTCTATTCCCTCTCATTAATTGGATAAATAGACAACATTCTAGCTTCAAGTAAGTGCTAATTAAATAAAATGTCTCAATAATATGGTTGATAGTATTAATTTTTTTTTTTTTTTTTTGTTAGCAATGACAAAAATTTTTAATACACACTAATGATAACTTCTATTAGAATAAAATAGTTATACATAATATGAAATATATGTAAGTTGATAATAAATCATAAAATAATTATTCTCTTTACTTGAGCAATAAAATAACTATTTTATTTTTACATATATTGATTTTGTTAATCTGTTGGTCTCATAGAAACCCATATCATCTCATGGAAAAAAAATAGAATATTTTGGTGGGTTTTGTCGAGTTTAAGATTATTAACATACAAATTCAAGATATATTTTTTAAAAATGGGGAAATGTTTTAATTAGATCCAGGCCACATCTGGGCATCTACCAAATAAATCAAAAGTCTTCGAAGGAGAAGCATATGCTGAGGAAGATTTGCTGAAACCACTTTAGACAAGGAGAAGTGGACAATTGTGAAGACATGGTCTGAATACTTAACAGGCACTTCTACATTTGACCAGTAGCTAGTCAATTTGAATAAATCCAAGTTCACTTGGACTAGTTTACTATCATCGCGAATCAGCCCATTCTAGTTCAAGCTAAACCACTTCCTCCCAGACAGCCACTAGTACTAATACACTCATTATTTTTTTTTATATTCAAGCGGTGTCATTAATAAAATGGATGTCACAATTATAATTGTATACAGGAGGTTCAGAAGTGAAGTATATTATCCCTTTGCTGAAATAAATATATATTGTATAATGTAGTCAATGTTTTTTAAATTATTTTATAGCTTTTAGCCAACAACCCTTAGGTCACATTATTTTTACACTTCCAACGCATGATGGTACAACATAAATCTCTACTCAGAATCTTTCAAAATACATAAAAACGTTCGAAAGGTTTTTAGTTTAAAGATATTCCCAATAATCTAAAGGGTTATTATGACTACCAAAGAATATAGAACTATCATACCTTCTGAAAGAAGATGGTTTGCAGAAACCAATGAAGGCGGATAATAGAACGTATGATATTCCCAATACTCATTAGCGTCTTATCGTTCAATACTAATCTCTGATAATTAAGTAATGTAGAAACCGAATTGTTTAAAAATGAATATAGTTAAAGGCGGGTAAAATAAATTAAAAATGTTCACAAATCTCCTTAGTCTACACAATTATTTTAAATGCAGAACGTTTTCAAAGCCCTTGTATCACCTTCAGAGCTCTAACTTGGTCGAAGTGAACTCTCTCTGACCTCTGGCTTTATTGGCTCCTTATCTCCTAGTTAATTGCAAGGCCATAACCGACCATTCCCCATTACACCTCAAAAGACATAGAATCTTGCTCCTCGCTCTTCAGTATAATCATAAGAGACAATTTACTCCATAGGATTAGGATGGAGATCGGGAGAGCTAAAAGCGGTGAGTTAGAGACTAATTTTATGAAAAATCTTAATATTTAAAAGAAAATTAAGAGATATAGAGAGAAAGAGAGAGATTGAGTGAGAGAGGGAGAGGGAAGGGCAGAGTGTATTTTGATGGCACTGTTTTGGTGTGTGGTGCATAGGTATTTATGTTGTTTAAGAGTAAGATGAAAACAGATAATTTGGATATCTCTTTAAATGTTTTTAGCCTCGATTATCTTAAGCCCTACTGCTCTAAAATTTTGTATTTAATTATTTAAATTGCAGACACTAAATGGATTAGTGATGTGTTACTGGCTGAACTATACCGACCTTTTAAACATGGTATTCACCATGGAATACCAAACTGAACTGATTGCTGATATGGGGTATTTATTAATGTTTAGTAGACAAATAGTGTAAATTTAATGAATGAATAAGCAACAATTTTGATGTATTTGTTAATTCCATTACACATTGACAGTATAGGTGATAAAAGATGGATGACAAAAGTACGATAACAGGCCATAAATGACATCTTAGAGAAAGGGCGTGAGGTAGAAGAGATCTTGCTCTGAAGATGGGCGGAGGAAGGATGGGTGTTTCAGAGGACAGACGAAGAGCGAGTCCGGGGGTAGGTGCAGCTGTAGATATGAGATAGATATAGTAGTGGTTGTGGTATGGCCCTATAAAGGGTTGGCAGCCGACAGAGGTGAGCTTTACTGCCCCCAGCTTTAAGGGCTGTTAACGGTCTCCTTCGAGCGGGTGGACGTCCCTCTTGAGGAAATTGTCTCTCAAGATGGCGCTGTAAAACCAGGGGGTCTCGCTTCCCCGTGTCTCCTCCAGGCGTAATGAGGAGTAATCAGTTATGGCCCTCCCATTTCCTACATGTACCTCTCAGACTATCGGATTCAGATATATTTTTTTAAAATAATTATAGAGCCCTATGGTATGCAGAAGTGGTTGAATATATTGAAGTATTGGAGGTTGAAAATATTGGAGTTGAATACAGACAGTGACAGTGAATGCATCTATTCGGCCAGAAGATGGACAATGTCCGAAAGCGCTCGCCAACAGAAGATGGTTTGCAGAAACCAATGAAGACGAATAATAGAAGGATATTTCCATCACCATTCATTGGTGATGGAAATATCCTTTTAGATTATTTACCTGGTTGAATATATATTTGGTAAGGGGTAAACAATGACATTATCATTGATCGATCATTAACTGTGATTAACTCTATCTCAATAATATCTTAGAATTCACTGAATACTCACAAATATATATAGATAAGTTGTATCACTATTAGAGGAAAACGCAGATCATTAATACTCACTTTTAACATCGTAAATATAGAAACGAAAAACTTTTAATGAATTTTTATTTTAACAACGTGATACCAACGTGAAAACTTGATTCCCTAGAGGGGATTCTTCCAAAACAGTTAGTACACATCAAAATATACTCTGAGTGAAAATATACCAACCGCTCCTGATCCTCTGACATCTATACCACCCGCTCCTGATCCTCTGACATCTATACCACCCGCTCCTGATCCTCTGACATCTATACCACCCGCTTCTGATCCTCTGACATCTATACCACCCGCTCCTGATCCTCTGACATCTATACCACCCGCTCCCGATCCTCTGACATCTATGCCCCCAATAGTCTTGTCATTCCTTCTTCCCCCGAGCTGCTTCCTTGTGGAACTCCCTTCCCTCCAATATCTTCCAATCTTACAGTATTAAAGAGCTGCCTTTTTACTTTTCTCATTTCCAAGCAGGCTCAGGGAGTACTCTCAATAATTTATGTACCATAGTTTCTGTACTTAATATTTTCTTTTATCAAGTTAACATTGGTTTTATTTACATTTTATTGAAAATATTCCAAATAAGAGTTCCCATGTGCTAATTTAAATTATTATTAGAATAAAGTTATTTTTCATGACATGCATTCATTCATTCAAAAATATCAACATTTTATGAAGTTTAATTCTATCAAGTTTCATTAAATGAATTTAATGGCTTGGAGGAAGTCTTCAGACATCTCACTTGAAACACTTTTGATGAGTACAGTGAGAGCAATTGAATTTTGGTAATTTATGTGCTCATGACACGCCTTCATTAGAGGCTTGTAGGAACAATTAGCCATTTCTCCCAACGCCTATTATAATAAATGTTTAAAAGTAAGAAATCTCTCTGGGGAACTCGACCCGTTATTACCTAGACAATAAAACCTAGGGCGGAGGGGGGAATGAATATTAAAATCGTACGCTTCTAATAATAAACAAGGGGGGGTGGGGGCAGGGTGTAATAATAGTAATAGCCGAGTGTGGGGCTAAAACCACCTATGGATCGTTAAAAGATTTGTAACGTTCTCGTTCCGCTAGGCATTTAGTCACAGAAGCTCTAACACGAGCCTTCTCTGACGTCTTACATGACTGCCATTACAATTTCGGTAACAGATACCGGAGGGACTGAATATAAAGTATATTCCGCAGAGGGAGGCTCAGATAGCAAGTTGGAAAACTGCACACTGCAACTAGTTCACTTCCTTGCATAGCGCCGATAACACTTAGGCTCTTGAATGTTTCATCATAAGTAACCAGGAAAAATTTGGTGATAGGTAAAAGTCAATATAATCAAAGAACTTTAACCAATAATTTGCTTTATTTATTTGTTCTCCCTAGTATTCCATCAAACTCTTACTCTATAACTAACTATAGAACCTAATAAGTACATTGACAAAATCTCAACTAAACTCTAAATGGTGAGTTGAAAAAAATAGATAATATTTACATATTATTACTAGATAATTTTAGTTGGGGCTCGGTCAAGGTAGAACGAAACTTTCTACCTTGACCGAACCCCAACTAAAATCATCTAATGATAATATTTAAAGTATACATACATATTATTAATGTTTAGTAGACAAATNCAAAACCAAAAGGCTTAGACAGGTGAAAGATAATCTTGACCTCGACGTAACTATATATATATATATATATTTGAAATAATTTTGAAATGTATCAAGCTGATATATAACTCTCGATTGAATTTCGATAGAACATATTATAAAATTATTCTATATTTCATGTTCAATCTTGATATGGAAGTGTTAACGGATGATTCGTGTAGATAAAACTTATAATTATAATTCACGTTCCTCAATAGGCGTATATTACGCGAAACTACCCAAGTAAACAAATGTGTGATTTATTGAATTTATTTACTGTTCTCCTTGTAACAAATATTTAAATAAAAGAAACTGACTTTCCAATGCACTAACAGATATATATTTTTTTAAATATAAACAACACTCGATATAATTTTTTTAACGATGGCTAGCTGTAGTGAAGAGTGTTAGTAAATAAAGATGTAAAATTGTAATTTTAATAGAAACCATAAAGGAGATTCAGGAGAACATATAGAAGAAAAACAACAAGGAAATGAACAAAAACAGACAGTGCTTGATAAAAAGGAGAATGTTGACAGAGGCAGATAAAGAAAAATGCCAAAAAATAAATGTATTCAGGGTTTCTATAATTTCAGAATAAAAGCTTGGTAGATTACAATTCAAACAGAATCATAAAATAGTAAAAATGGATATATTCTCATGTATTTGAAGTTCAAAAAACCATATTGTGGCGGCGTTTTCGCTGGTTCGAATGCGACAAATAAAGAAAAATATTTAATATTAAAAATAAAGTCAGCCCCTGTGCCGACATTAGGGCGCACTGGCTTATAAAATAGGATTAGGGCGCGAACACATATAAAGCGACTGTAATATTCGAAATGAAAAAGATTCGAGTCAATCTTGTAATTCAAGAATCGAGGATCATTATTTTGTATTGGTTTTTTGATTAAACCTACTCACAAACCGAACAAAAAGACAAATATACACCACACTCGTACAAGAATGTAAAAACCTCTCTGGCTGGGTTTCACAACATCACAACTGAGTAGAGCAGTTACGAAGGGTTCAAACTCTCACCCCTAAAAAAAAAAAAAAAAAAAAAAAAGGATTTGTCCAGAGACCACGTCGGGCACCCCGAGGGTAGGTCAAGCGCTAACCGTACCAGCGAGGTATGAAGTTCAGTTCCCGCCTTTACTGAAAGGTAGCGCGCCCACTAATGAAGTCTCAGCCGTACAGCGTCGGATCCGCCGCCCTTTGGTGTACGAGGTACGAAGGATTAGTCTTGGGAAGTAATGCATTTTCCGATCATTAACACAGGGCCGCCAACTTTCCCACAGATCCGATTTTATGGCTGTTAACTATTTTCATCTCGGAGAAAGAAAAAAATCCACCCTCCAAATACCTTGAAGTGTTAAAAAATATAAATTTCTCGTCTGTCATTAAAAAAAAAAAAATCTTACTACATTCTAGAAGGAATTGTATAATACTAAAGTTAAATATTATTTGGGGTGGAATTGATTCTTTTTATTTATTTTTGTATGGCAATAAATAGCAAATTTTAAAGACAACTTCTTAAAAATCATTAAGTAATCATGTTTATAAATATTGAAATGCACTTGGTGTAAATTTAATGGTCCATAAGCTTGAAATTGAAAAATCAAAATACTTATGTTGATTTTTAACAATCCCGTTTCAAGAACAGGGGGTTTCCAAGTTATTAAATAATAAGTGTCGTATACTTTAATTATTAAAAATGTGAAAAATTTCTTAAACAATAAGTAGCTTTCGTTTTTCTCTTATATAAAGGTTGGTATGTGAGAAGATATGGAATGTTGATAAAGGAAGCTTGGAAAATAGACTTGGTAAATAAATACTGTAAATTGTAAGCAATTTTAATTAAGCATATCCCATTCTATTTGTGCTTGATACAACTTGTTCCAGCGGCTCTATAACCAGAAGAAAGTCTGGTGTTCTTGATTTTGAATTTTAAATGTACGCACATGTATATTATTATAAATCAAGACAACATAGTGCAAAAAAAGAATAAAGAAAATTACTTTTTTTTACTAAATTTAAAGTGAATATAGGAAAAAGAAGAAAAATATTGAAATGCAATAGTTTGAATGTGCGAATAGCTACATGATATAAAAATGTTAAATAATAGATAAAACATTAAAATCAATGTTTATATAAATATATGTTTTAAAGTGAAATTATATTTGAATATTTGTACTTCAGTATTTATATAATAAGAAATAAGATTAAAGAAAATCTGAGGGCTGCAAGTTAGAAAATAAATATGTTTTACTACAAAAAATGCACTGTGGCCAGAAAAAAATCTTACTACCTCAGCCGGGAATCGAACCATTATTTAAAACGAAATAAGTTTTAATTTATTCTTCAGTGATTTTCTACTTAAAAACATCAATGAGTTGTAAAGGGATCAATATCTCGTCCAACCTATGAAACATTTTNTGCATTCAGAATTTATCCAAAGATAATATTCTCGAACGCGCTAAATTTAAAAAAAAATTTATATATAATAATATAATAAGTTCTTGAAAGTCTAATGAAGAATTTGTGAAGACAGACGAGGAATGGTTTTAAGCATGATAAACAAATAAATTTCATGGTTGCTTTTGACAAACGGAAAACACCGGGGGTTATTTATGGCGTTTCGTTTTAGGAAGCCTTTTATAATTTTCGTACGTTGCAAATGCATTATGACCACAAGTAGAACGATTGTATTTGCTGATAAGGAGCTGTGCGAAAGAAACGGAAGGAAATGGGGTTTTGCATACCTAGCGGGCCAGAGAGTCTGTAGGCAGACCCCTGCCTCTTTTAATTGTTCCTTTGTCTGTCTGTTTGACTTCCCCCACCCACCCTCTCATACTCTCTCTCTCTCCCTCCCTCCCTCCCACTCTCTCTCACTCTCCCTCTCTCTCTCTCCCTCTCACCTTTCCCATAATGACCCATCACATCACAAAGACACTTAATTGCTGGTTAGTCGAATTAAAAATTCAGGGGGGGGGGGGGGGNCGAATTCACCAACTATGAATAACACTGATGAATTACTTCTTTTAACCGTTTTAATTTCCATACGACTTGCTCCCAGTGGCAGAGAGAGCATGCCTCGAAAGACGATGTTCCCTCGTGATAATACGGTAATGATAAGCCACTCCTGTAGATGATAATCAGCAGGATACTATCGCCACAAATGCTCTGCTATTATCCTGCAGGAGTAAGCGCCGGAAATCTGGGAATTGTATGTATGGCCAGTTGGTTTCTGCCGAGCCAAAAACGACTACATGTTTGTACACAACACTCCCGTTTTTCGAGAAGGCTTTCCTACACAACTGTCTTAAGTGGTTGTACAAAAGACAGTTACAAAGGTCGAGATGATACTTCCTTGTAAGTATATATAAATATATTTGGTTTACCTAAACACCTTATTACTAACCGTTCAATTTCACTGTGTAACATATAAAATATTTCATAAATATAATTTCTTTTTGGTATTTAATCCCACTAAATATTAACAATTTTTTTTTTTTAATGTCCAAGGGAACAGAATAAAAATCTTACTGTCCCAGCCAAGTCGCGAACCTGGATCTCCTGATATTCGGGCCGGTGCGTTTTCCATTTACGCTACCGAGACAAATCTGACTATCCTGGCTGGGACATTTCGTGTATTTTTATTCTGTTTCCTTGCACTAAAAAAATAAATAAATAAAATAAAATATATAAATAAATTGTATAAAATATTTCATTCCTATAAACTAAAACAGAAAAATTTTATTTTTAGTCACACTTAATTTAGCAGAAAATCCACCACTTCTACTGTTCCGATTTCGCTCATTAACTTAGCTTTTCCTTATTTAAATGTCATATGCCTAATTAATTTCATTATAAAAAATTGAAAACGGTTAATGTAGAGCGTTGACACTAACATACATCTACATACATACATACGTGTATATGTACACACATGCATAATGTTAGTGACTATCATTTTGGTGTCTAACAAGTAGGATGAGTAAAAATAACGGCAACATTTTGAAAAATATATTAATGGAAGTGCCTTGAGCTACCATTTCTTGGAAATTCTTTAAAAATAAATGTAAATTATACAATATATGCATCTATTGACAAAATATTTATAATCATTGAATGACATGAGTTTCGGATTTACTTCTAATTATTATTAGTTATCAGGTTAGTTAATATACTGATTAATCATAATTAATAATCTTGATAAAAAATAATACAATAACTTCTAATATATTGTTATGAAGCAATTATTATCAATAAAACCAAACATTTATCTACTCCTGGATAAGAAATCAGATCGAAAGAAAAGGCAATTTCACAAATAAATTATACTTTCAACATTTTACCATAAATAATTGATATGCACAATCCCCCTAATTAAAATATATTTCACGCTGGAAAATAATATTAAGTATTATCACGGCCTGTAAAACCCGATAATTAATTAATGTGGAATTTATAAGTCTTACTTATTCATTGCATAGAGAAAATTAAGAGATGGAGAGTTGAAGAACAATGTTTATCGAACTTAACTGTTATTAAATTTTAACTGTTATTAAAATGTTTTTTTAAGTTATAAAAACTATAAATACAACTTTAATAAAAATATAAAAACTATATTCTAGTTCGGGTGATTAAAAAAATAAGATTTTCATTAGTGGTAGATGCGCCATTTTAAATAAAGAACATTTATCTTCTAACAGTGAATGAATGAGAAATTAGTGCAATCTTTTGGACATGCACACAGATTATTTTTTGTGAATGTTATGGAGACTGACTGAACTATAGTGAGAACTTTTCCCTGAAATATTAAGACAAATTGGTAATTTAAGTATTTTAAAATATTCAAAATTTTAATATCTCTACCAGAAATCAAAAGCTATTTTATATAGCTCCCCAAAGGCTCGGTCTTGGCCCAGGACCGAACGGCAAATGAGGAAACTCTACATTCAGCACTAAAGAAGCCATCAGATGGTGTGGGAATGCTCGTCAAAAATAATTTTTCGACCCTGTCTTGATAGGGCTTGCCTAGATGAAGTATTTATCATTATTTAATATATAATGCTTCAGTAAACAAAGCACTCGGAGTAGAAAACATTTAAAAAGAAAATATATCGTGTTTTTACAATAATATTTTAAATATAGTTTTACCAAAAAATATAGCGGTTACCAAAAACAGATTTTACAATTTAAATGCTTCATACTTGCAAGATTAATGTTATTCTGATGATTTAATTCTCCTGAAGGCTTAGGACTTGTGTATAGCGAAGTTAACTACTAGTATTTTCTGCGATTTAAATTTTACGAAAAAAAAAAAGCTAAATTAACCCTTTTACTTTAGCAACGAAAGCTAAACTCAAGGGCTACGTTTTTAAGTTGTAGCTCACATAAGAGATATTTATTAAAATATTTCATGTTATCTCATATAAATTTGTATATAGAATGCATAAAATGGGCAAATTATAGAAGACGAATAGACAGTAAGGATTGATTCATGATCACATGATCCAGCAGACCATTGGAGACGCCCCTCCATGAACCACGGACCGTGTCCGAAATCGCTCTGTCCTGGGAAGACCGCCATCCTTCCGTTAGTCCTAGATCAGTTTGCGTCCATCACAAGGGTCTTTCTTCTGGGGTGTGAATCTTTTTCAAGTTCGCCCCTCACTTGAGGCCTAGAAATAATACTGGTGAAATGGGCCTTTAAATCCTCCAGCTGAGATGTGTTGAATGGATTCGACATGGAACCCCAAGGAGTACACCAAGAAGAAAATGTATATATATATATTATTTAAAGAAATATACCCGTATCCTAAAAGGTTGCTGCTGAATCCTTCTTTTGTGCAGGACAATTTAACATTTTTTTTTTTATGGGAACCGATTTTTGCTACAGATTTCTTCGTTTTCGATGTCAGTTTCTGGATACAAGATTTTGTATATTGTTGCTCTGCCACATATAGTAGATTCGTAAATTGTTATTATTTAAAGATTTATTAAGCTCTAGAAAATAAAAAAAATGATTAATTATATGCAAATTAGTGACAAACTAGAGCTATCAAATTACTTAGATGTTAACTAATTGAAAAATTTATTTTAAACATTCGACAAAAAATCTTTTTAAAAAATTTAAATACAATTTTTAAAAAATAGTCAAATTTAATTCTAAATGTTATAGGATGAAGACAATTCAAAGTGCAATAAATAATAAAAGTTTTAATGGAGAGCTTTTTTTTACCGTAGATATTATTATTAGATGATTTTAGATGGGTTGGTGAAGGTAGATCCAAATTTTTTGGATCTACCTTGACCGAACCCCAACTAAAATCATCTAATGTAAATAAAAGTTTGTATCTTCACACATAACGCTAATTTAGGCTTTTAATATTTCTCGAGGAACTCAAATATATTTTCAATAAAATAGCCAAAATAATTGTTATACTTTATATTTATTTATTATTGTAGTAGATTATTTTATTGCAGGTTAATAAATAAAACAATTTTAGAGTTAAAAATTATTATTCTAAAAAATTATAGCAAAGCTGAAGCAAATGTAAGTATATCCTAAACTAATAGCATGACATGTTATTAGCTCGGAGTGGACAAATAGCAAAACAAAAATTCTTAAAATATCCATGAGAATAAATAGAATTAATAACAGTCCAGTGTTTGGAATTTCAAGGAGAAAAAAAAAAATCTGTTACAGTTATTACAAGATATATGATGATAACAGATTACAGATAAAAGCATAATCAAACGTCATAAAAGGTCTTGAAGGACGCTTTTTTTTTTTTTTTTTTTTTTTTAGGAAATTGCTAGGTTTTTCGATAATTTGCGGCGAGTTTTCTTTTACAGCCATAAGAACACAGATAAAAACTGAAATCCGTGAGATAACTAACCATTGGGAGTAAAGGGAAATGATACCGGGCTCTCACAAGAGATATCCACGTGGTTCAGCACATCCCCCCTAAGCAGATTATATAGATTTGATTCCCGGCCTGGGATGTGATCCTGGAGGGGGCCGGTATTAAGCAGGGGACACGCCAGAGATCCTTAATTATATATTCTTCAAGGATCGGACTGTGAGGAGAAGGATTAGAACCTCCAGAAGCGGCCCTCGCCTACGCACGAGCAGTAATTTGCCCAGATTAAAAAATGCAACCTTTTTTTTTATTCTTAGATTCACATCTAAAAATGTAATTTTAGAAAGATTACTTGACATTCAACGTTATTTACATGATACCTTTTTTAAAAATATATTTCCAGTTTAATGAAATATCCATGGATTTTGTTGCTGATAAAGGAAATTAAGGTTGGATGGCAGAAGAATGACTACTACCAGATCGGCGCCTTAACGCAAATCTCACATACAATCTACAAATTTTATTTATTTTCAATTTAATGAAATATCGTGGCTCTTGTTCCTAACTTTAAAAAAATATAAGGAAAAAATCGACTATTGTTTCTAATAAATTTTTCTAGAATACTGACAAGTTATTATTACAAATTAGTTATTAATTTCTCTATTTCGAAAACCGATCCCCTCCCAATATTCCTTCTTAAAGTTCCACGGTCAACTATCCCTAAATAATTAGTAATATTTAGTTAATAAATAATAAAAAAAAATCTAACTGTCCCAGCCAGGACTCGAACCTGGATCTCCTGCTACCCGGGGCGGTGCATTTACCAATTATGCTACCGGGACCAGTCTGATAAGTTATTAAATTAAATATATCAAGTAAAGGACTTCCGACACTAGGGCGGGGAATTTAATAACTTATCAGACTTGTCCCGGTATCATAATTGGTAAATGCACCGGCCCGGATAGCAGGAGATCCAGGTTCGAGTCCTGGCTGGGACAGTTAGAATTTTTATTCTGTTCCACTAAAAATTAGTAAAATTTACTTGGGATTAAATAGCTGAAAAAAAATATTTATAAAATCTAAATAATTAAGTTTATTGCCCTAAGTCAGAGTATTTTCTTTTCATATTTTGTAAAAGTATTGACTTCATAATCTATTGTCATTACTATTAAGTAAACGTTAAGAAACACTGCAGAGTTAAACGAAAAATGAATTACTAACTATTAGATTTTTTTTGCTGGAATTCGTTCAAGGTAGATCCAAAAAAATGCAATTTAAAAAAAATGTGAATTTTTTAAAATTATCTCTCATCTTCAGGCATAAATATAGGACTATCATACTTTCAATTATCCGTCTTCATTGGTTTCTACAAACCATCTTCTTTTAGCGAGCGCTTTCGGACATTGTCCATTGTCTTGGCCGAATACATATAATAATCTATGTGTAATATATATAACAACGCAAAAAGACATAAGACAGTATAATCCATCGTCAGACACTATCAAACACAAACCCATTTACAAAAAAAAAAACTTCGGAACACTTAGAAAACCTCAACAAAGGAGATTACAACTAATCCCTGCCTCAACTAACACTTGAAATAATGGACACAGACCCTTATAACTCTCGCGTTTGACAGACCTTATCGACCGTTACAGCTAAACGACTCTTACACCTGACGCATCCGACCGACCCACAGAATACAAATGCAGTTGAATACAGAAAGTGACAGTGAACAAATGTATTCGGCCAAGAAGATGTAAAATGTCCGAAAGTGCTCGCCAACAGAAGAGGGTGTGCAGAAACCAATGAAGACGGATAATAAAAGGTATGATAATTCTATATTCATTAGTAGTGAAAATAACCTTTTAGATTCTTTACATAATTATGGGAACCTTGTGACACGGCATCCCCTCTCGCCTTCATGATAGCCCTGAAGATTGCTTACAATCTAAGCCCAAAAGTTGGAAGATAAAAAAAATTTAAAAAATCACGTTATTATTAAATTGTATTTTTTTTTTGGATCTACCTTGGCCGAAACCAAACAAATTAACATGTAATAATAATATCTAAGGTAAAAAAAAAAAAAAAAAAAATCTCTCCATTTGATTAATGATTTTTTTTTTTTTACTTTTTCCAAAAATAAGAAATTTTTAGCCTGTTAATTGGGGATAGTGATTCTTGGCCATTCTTCTGCCTGGCCGAGTCTGTGTCCCCCGAAGACGCCGAGGCGCTGGGTGGGTCAACAGTGGCGCGGGGGAGCGGCCCACCAATCAGAACAATTGGAGTTGCCGACTCCGATATAGCAGCGCGGAGGCTAACGAGTTATGATTCGCGGATGAGGACAATAAGCCGATCCCTACCCCCCCAGTGTAAATTGGAAAGGTTAGTTCAATTGCTGGCGGCTCAAGGATGTCACTCGTTACTGCCGCTTTCCGCTCTCTCTCAACACCTGTCTATCTCCATCTCGTCGGAGAGCCATCGGGCCAAGTTCAAGGAGACTCCACACATATCAAATGGAACGGCTGTCTTTCCGGAATCCATAGCCAAGAGAAGCCGGCAGATTGTGTCTTCTAGATGGTACGAATTCCCAGTCCACCGAGATTTGCAGCAACCAAACAGTACTGGTCAGTAGTAAGTATAAATAAATATCTGTCATACCTTCCATTGTCCGTCTTCATTGGTTTCTGCAAACCATCTGTTAGCGAGCCAGAAGATGGACAATGTCCGAAAGCGCTCGCAAACAGAAGATGGTTTGCAGAAACCAGTGAAGACGGACAATGGAAGGTATGACAGTTCTATATTCATTGTTGGTGGAAATAACCTTTTAGATTATTTACATAAATAAATATCATCATTGGAAAAAAGTTTCCTAAACATAATTGACCCTTCAAAATTGTTTAACCAACACTTGAGCAATTAACTAATAACCTAATAGAATCTAGTTTAGTTCCGCCCCCCTGAGATGTGACCATAAACCTCCCTCGGAGATCTCTCCAGACATCACTATCGCCCTGATGATGACTTACAAGTTAAGTCCAAACGTCGGCAATAATAAAATAATCAACCAACAATTTAGGAGTATTTACCGTTTCTTCTTTCGGTCTGGACCGTGTCAAATTGTTGTTTTTTGCCGGGCTTTCGCACATCATGTGATGGCTTCTTCAGGGCTGAAAAGAGAATTCTTAACATTATCTTTAGAGCCCTGAAGAAGCCATCACATGATGAGCGAAAGCTCAGCAAATAACAACAATTTGACACGGTCCAACCCGGAAGAAGAAACGGTAAATACATCTGACGACCGTCGAAGCCTACGTGAACAATGGGAGTATTTTATTTTCCTAATCCTAGCCGAAACCCTGACTAATTTCTCTAACATAAAATTCTATTAGTAAAACACATTACGTTATAATATTTTTTGTGGTATTTAATCCCACGTAAATTTTAACAATTTTTAGTGCAAGGGAACAGAATAAAAAATCTAACTGTCCCAGCCAGGACTCGAACCTGGATCTCCTGCTATCCAGGCCACAACATTCACCATTTATGCTACCGAGACAAGTCTGATAAGTTATTAAATTCCCCGCACTAGTGTCGAGAGAATAACCTCCGAGGCAGATAAATATATCGTCTTATGCTCAGAGGAGCTGACATTGTCAAGCTGTTTAAATGACTCTCGTTATCTACTTTTAAATTTTATTTTTATAAATTTTTTTCTCTGTTATTTAATCCCTCGTAAAGTTACTATTATTAGATGTTTTCTTTAATGGGGCTCAGTCAAGATAGATTCAAAAAATATAAATGTTAAAAAAATTGTAAGGTTGTCTTACATTTTTTTAAATTGTATTTTTTTTTTGGATCTACCATGACCGAACCCCTAACAAAAAAAACATCTTATCATATTAAGTTATTATCATTTCTGTCGAGAATCTGTGTTGAATTGTAAGGCCTAAGAGTAATCCCATAAACATGTTTGAATGAATTTTTTTTTTTTTAATTATTTTTATTAGAAATCTTCAGAAGTAGTTTCTCTTTCCAGCGGTTCGAATGTTAACAGAAAAGCAAAGTTAAAAAACAAATATAAAAGTTTGACTTGATGTGTCTGTCATGGCTAACACGTGTTATTAAACTCCGAAAAGCCAAGAAAGCAGATAGGCTTCAGGTAGAACTGGCGGGCACGGGCCTCAAGACTTCGGCTTCCGCCAGAGACCACCTGCTGGCTATTTGACTCAGCTGTGCCTCTTATCTCTTCCCCTACCTTATCAGCGGTACGTTTGTTTTCCCCTTGGAGTTTCCGCAGCTCCAGAGACTAAGTGTAAGAATAAGACCATGAGAAATAATCTAAAAGGTTACTTTCACTACCAATGAATATAGAACTATCATACCTTCTGTTATCCGTCTTCATTGCTTTCTGCAAACCATCTTCTGTTGGCGAGCGCTTTCGGGCATTGTCCATCTTCTTGGCCGAATACATGTGTTCACTGTCACTGACTGTATTCAACTCGAATATTGTTGAATACAGACAGTGACAAAAGCGCTCGCCATGAGAAATGGTACACATCACTTAATTGTCCCCTTTCTATTGTTATTTCTGTAAATCGTCAAATCAAAAGGTAGCTTGTATTGCCATATCTACAGTCTATGTTGTTTGAGGAATATAAGGTTATTACCATAGTAAAAAATTAATTATATTATGAGATTATATTCACAACATATCCCAGAAATTCACAGCACTTCCGCGTACACAAAGTACTGCTTAAATCCCAATAATAAATAAATCCAATAAATGTGCAAACCAATTAATAGATTGCTTCCTGTAGAAAACACGGCCTTCAAATAGGAATTTAAATGTAAAAGCTGAATTACACTTTAATAACAAGTCACAAATTAAATGTAGCGGTCACCAGTAAATTCTAAATGTTAATTTTTAAATAAAGCGACTAGGTAAAACTCCACTCCCAGCGTTCCACATTTCCTAAGGAAGTAAGGAATTTAGTGTTACATGGAAACTTTTTTTTTTTTTTTTACATAAATGTAAATTTCCTTATATAAAACCACAATCCAACTTTTCGTATATTAGGATTAGGATTAGGATAAGGATATAGGACGATACGCCCTGACTGTTGGGTTAATTAAATTTTTTCATATATGCCTGTTTCTCTTAAAATGCACATAAGTTTGCCTACTACATTGGATTCATGGTTTACCAGGGATGCCGACAGTTGTCTTGGGAGGTTTTTGCATGTAAATAGATCAGTGTTATATGGGCATGCCTCGATGAAATGTTGAACGCTCATTTGAGAGCTACATTTAGAGCACATTGGCAGTTGATCTACAGTGATTAGATGCATGTGGGTAAGATTGGTGTGACCTATTCTAAGTCTGGTTAGTACGACTTCTTCTCTTCTGTTCTCCCAGTTCGATGTGGACCACTCCTTGGTGTTGTTCTTAATTCTTCGCAGATTCGGACTTCCAGAGAGTGTCCCAGTCCAAATAAGTTTTTCTTTTAAGCCAAGACTTGACATCTCTGTTTGTACATTATTATTATTATTATATTTTTAAAATGCAGGTTTTTTTTCTTTTAATTTATGAAAAAAAAATTTGGTCAGACTTCTTAATTACTCTTATGAATATATTGTAAAATTTTTTGCTTTTTCAGCCTTTAATTGACAACCCAGAAGTGACTGCAGCTGTCGCCTTTTATAATAGANGATAAAATTTATTTAAACAATAAAATTTTACAAAGCTTAATAAAAATTTTATGGTGGAAGCCGAGTTAAATCACCATAGGGTCAGGAAAACCGTTCCTCACACAATTTTTTTTATTAACGCGAGAATACTTCGAACCATCAAGCCTCCAACGTACTAGGACACAGAATACCTTAAACTATTAAAAATATTGCTCTAAGAATTAAATTTATATAACCCTGATTATTATAACAGTAATTAAATTATTTAAATACTAATTTAAATAGAATTTTAAACATAACTTACAGTATCGCTCTGGCTTTGCTAGTGTACAGACGTATCTACAGCTCCAGCGGATTAGAGTGATAACGATTTCTCTCCTAGTATCAGGGAGTACTTCTTTATTTTATTTTACCATTAAGTTATAATTTTCTTTTTTTAGAGTTAAGGTACACCTTCATTTTTCCTTCCTTTCCTTTTTCATAATATGGAGGTCGACGTCGTTGTTAATCAACCACGTCCGCCTGACATTCTTTCCAGAATCAAAAATAAAAAGAATTTTGTTAAAAAATATGTAATTATGAAATTGAAGGATGATACTGATAATAAAACTTTGAACAATTACAGTCCATTCAAGATTTGCCGATTTATAAAGAGCTATGCCCCTAACATAAAAATAAAATTCTTAAAAAATGGTTCTGCATTATTAGAAATTAGTGACTTTGATGATTTTAAAAAATTAGAAAACATTAAAACATTCGAGAATATACCCGTTGAATTTAGCGATCACAAATTTTTAAATTA